>JACWRQ010000093.1:0-13547 GCA_014849955.1 Cryphonectria carpinicola | reverse complement strand
TTTTTATTATCTTTTATTTTTAGTTTGTATATTTACTCTTTTTTTCTTTTTTTTTTTTTTTTTTTTTCTTCTTTCCTCTTTTTTTTTTTTTTTTTTTTTTTTTTTTACCCAAAGCTCGTATCAACACTCCCATCCTCCTTGACCCAATTCACCCACTCACACCGACAACCCCCCGTGCCACCATCCGTACCGCCCCAGCTCAAGTCCCCGTCCGGATACGCCGGGTTCACCGCGGGGCTGCCGTACGAGATATTATTGGCAAACGTCTTGGCGTCGGTCCTGTTGATGACCTGATTGTCCTCGACCGCCAGGGCGAAGCTGTACTTGGTCTGCAGGTTGCCGCCGTGCGTGTCCTCGCCGATGGTGATGGGGTACGGGAAACTGCCCGGGCTGGTGGTGTTGGACGAGGCCGCGGTGCCGGACGAGCCGATGAGGCGGGCACCACCGCCGCTGGTCTTGCGGGTCCAGATCTTGACCACAAAGCGCGTCTGCGTCCACGTCACGTACCAGGACGCGCTGCTCTCCAGCACGCCGCCCGAGGCTGGATCGGCCGTGGACGTGTTGTCTATCGAGCTGACATAGATAGTCTTGTTGAAGTAGTTGTAGAAGCCGTAGTGCTCCGTGGGCAGGCCGCGGTCGTACAGACGCAAGGGCTGCTGGAACGGGTACGGATGCAGCTGGGCCGCGGCGCCGGTGCCGTCCGCGTTGAGCATCGGTGCCGGCAGGATGGAGGCCAGGCTACCACTGTCGCGGCGCATCGTACGTTTGGTAGAGGAGGAGGTCGAGTCGGTGAGCATGTTGGGCCCCGCGCTGCTGGACACGTTGGTGAAGAAGCTGATGTAGAAGGGCGTGGGCTCGCCCGACTTGTTGGCCGACACGATGCCATCGGTCCACTTGCCCAAGAACCACATGTCGTCGTAGGACGGCGCCGAAGGGTTGGGCGCGATGCCTGTGTCATAGAGGGTGTCGCGGCGGATGAGCTCGTCTGCCTCCCGCCGCTCCTTGTTGGACGGTTCGCTGCCGTAGAGGTCATCCGTAGCCGCTGCGGAGGCTGCGCTCGAGGTGGTGGTGGTGGTGGTGCTCGTCGTCGTCTTGGCTGAGGGAGTGGCCGACTGCGTCGAGGCAGTAGCCCCCTCTGTGGTCGTCGGGGTCGGGGCGGCGCTGTTGGGAACGTCCCACAGCTCGCGCGTGTTGTTATCGTACTGGATCTGGAAGATGAACGTGGGCTGGTCTGCGTCGTTGGGCTCGTTTGCCGCCTGCTGCTCAGGAGGCAGCGAGCAGCTCCACAGCGAAGCAGGCTCAACACAACCCGTGATGGCCTCTGAGTTATCCGGGCCGACCACCGTCGCGAGCCCCGTGGGGATCGCTGGGAAGTCGGTCAGGTTGAGCCAGACCGAGGCCTTTTCTGAATTGTCAGAACCTGATGATGATGACGCATTATCAGCGCTGCTGGAGGGACTTGCAGTGGCAGATGCGCTCTTGGCGCGGTGCAGTTCGCGCGAAAGCACGACACCCAGGACGACACCGAGGATGGTCAGCAGCCAGAAGGCCAGGCAGATGAGGAGCCAGACCCGTCTGCGCTGCCGACCCTCTCGGCCGGAACGTCCGTAACAGCCTTCCTCTGGCAGACAGCCTCGGCCTCTCCAGAAGCCGCCGACCTTGCGGGCGAGGACGTCCTCCTTCTCGTGGCGCCGCCTCGCCTTCTCGACCTTGGCGGCAGGGTCACCGCCGTGCACGGTCTGGAACTGGTCACCAACATACGTGCCGGCCACCCGGTCAGGCAGCGGGGCGTCCGCTGCTGCGGCATCTGGTCCGGTGAGAGCCGGCGTCAGTGGCACATCCGACATCTTGATGTCACCCTTGGACGACATGTCTCTGTCGAGGCCAGGGCTCCCGGGCATCGGTGAAGGCGGGAATTGGTTCGCCAAGGGATGGCCCGGCGGGAACACAGCGCGGAAGCGAACAGGCTGCTGGGACTCCTTCTCAGACGACGGTGTGCGTTCGTAGGGTGGGGGTACGTCACTGGGGTCCGCGCTGTCTGCCATCACCACGCCGGCCTTCTCAGGGCGTGTTTCCGATCCAGATGAACTGGACGGAGGCGACGCGCGAGACGAGGACGCCATGGTCGGCGTCGGCGACGGCTCCCGGATGATGGGCACAATGGGCCGTAGTGTGGATGCGGAGGCGTCCGCCGGGGCGTCGTCGCGAGCCATGTAACCGGTCTTCTTCTCGTCGGCGCCCTTCCACCACTCGTCTGGGCTTGTTGCCTCCTTGGCCGACCTGGCGGACGACGGGCTGAAGCGCTCCTTGAACGGCGTGCTGACGTGGTCCCACCAGCCAGATCGCGATCGGGTGGTCTCTGGGGAGATCTTGGAAGACAAGGCTGACTGGGGAGATCTACCGTCTTCCTCGAACAGGGTCACTGGGGTGAAGTTGTCGTCGTCAAACTCATTCCTGGATCGGCTGGCCTTTGTGGGTTCTTTTTTCCTGAGCTCAGATGGCACGGCGGGCAGGGGGGGCACAAAAGACTGGCCGGCGGACTGTGCATATATGTTGGGGTGGTGACCCTGCAGGTGACGACCAGGCGACCATCCATCTTCCGTATCGGGCGACCAGGCCGATTGGAAAGCCTGGCCGTGATGGTATCGAGGCTGGGTCGAGGAAGTTGGCTGCGGCGGAAACCTGTCTGTGGGGGTGGCGACAGTTGCAGTTGAGGGGCTGATCGTCCTGCTAGCAGCATCGTCTTCGGACATGGACATGCCAATGACGATCTTGTTCTCATCGGGCGAAAGATAACGCTGCTGTGAGGTCGGGGTGGCGCTGGCAGGCGACTGATTGTTGTTGTTATTCTTCAGCCAGGCCCAGTTGCCCATGGATGCAGACGAGGGAGACCCCTCCAGGGCCCGCAGGGCGCTTGCATCTGCAAACTTGCCCGTTGCGCTGGCATCTGCAAGATTGCCCGTTGCGCTGGGTACTGGAGAGGGTTTCACAATCTGGGCAACATGTTGGGGTCCTTTGCGGAAGCGGGTCATGTCTGTGACAAGCTTGATCCCCAGCCTCTCGTTCTGGAACTGCTGTCGCTTTCGTGACTTCAGTCTCTGAAGCTTGGGGGCTGCTGACTGCTTGGACTTGGAACGACGTGCTGCTGTTGTGGGTGACAGACTGGAGTACTTTGGTGGGGTGGCGTTGGGTGGCAAGGCTGTTTCCTCGTCGGTCCAATCCTCCCAATCGTCTCGAGATGCAGCAGTGTGCATGGCTTGAAGGTCTTGCATGGCTGTAGGAGGGAAAAGGCGTCGTGAAAAATTCTGAGGTAAAATAAAAGAACTGCACAACAAGATGGGGGGGGATTTTTTTTGGGGGGGTGAATTAAAACGACGAGGTGTAGAGGACTGCCAGACAATAAACAATAGGGAGAGAGGGTGGGGTGGGGGGAGGGGAAAAAAGGGACAATAGGTGAACTACGTAGAAACCGCCATACGCCGAGAACAATGGGAATGTCTCAAGCTTGAGAGCATTGACCTCGAGAAATCGAAGCTGAAAGAATGGTGGAACAAGGAAAACAACAAGAAATCACAACTGGCCAGCCTCGACGACAGATGTTCGTAGGGAAGAAGAGAAGAAGAAAAAAAGAAATCTGGCTAGGAGGGATCGAGTCCACGGAGGTCAGTTCGACTTCTCTCCCGATCGAGCTTCGAGCTTCGTGCCGCTGGAAGCTGGGAAGCGATCCCCTTCCCCACCCGTCATAATGCCCGTCTGACGATGAAGCGGATCTGACTGGCCCGGCTGGCGCAGGCGTCTCGAGATGAATCTCGCCATTCTTCCTGCATCGGTCCAAGGCTCGTTCGGCTGCGATGGAGGGCGCTTAATGGTTCTCGAGGCTTGTCTTGGACGAAGCAGGGCTTGCTGGACCTCTGTTTGAGCCTGTGTACAATGGTACTGTGGTAGCCGCCCAACCTCGAGCTACAAGGAATGAGGCTTGTACCAAACGGGCCTGCTTCCGGGGATGCGTGTAAGATGATTGGCCTGACTGGGCCCGCTGCGCCGATGGACCCTCTGCAAGCAAGCGCCCGTCGCCAATCGCTCCAGACGACTGCTTCCATTGTGCTGCACAGCTTCAAGGGGGGGGGGGGTTTTCTTGGCCCCTGCAGATGGCGAATCCAGACCACGAGTGCTGCTGCTCTGCAACACGGTCAGTTAGTCCCGAGAGTTCGTACCATGCATGCGTGTCTTGACACTGACAAAGGCCTTTGCAGATCTGTATCCCGCAGAAGAAAAAAACTCTCGATCTCGCAGGGGTACACGGCGTTTCACGTTTCACGCCAGGTCTGTGGTGGGACCAAACACACAGCTGGTGTGTTGCCGATGCTGCACGAGTAATCTGAACCTGTGGTCGAGAGAGAGCTCTCAGCTTGGGGTCTGCAGCTGATCATACGCAAGCTTTCGGGTCAGTCGGAAGTGAGATATAAGGATGACAACGCGTCTCGGCAGCTGCTGCCGTCTGATCGTCCCGTATCTGTCTGTTCTCTGGTCTGCTGACCAAGGTCATCACCGTGTGTTGGCAGATGTGAAGAACCCGTACACTTCAAGCCTCGAGAGCCGATCCAGAGCCGGTTCCTTGTGGGGACCAGTTCGACATAGCAGGAGAGGGACCCACAGGGAAATTATTTCCCTGAGCAATCGCTGTTCGACATGACCGGCAACATGACCGGCCAGCCGCCGGGTGTGAGGCCAACGGGTGGACGGACTCCGAACGCAGCGACATGTGGTTACTGATTACCAGGTATCGCGGGGTGTGTCGAAGATTGTTACCCAGACACGCCTTTCGCGCTTCGGTGCAAGCCAAGAACGGTCATCGCTCGACAGCGTGGGGCCTGATCGCAGAACGGACTGGGTGATTCTCGTCTTGGCAGTACTGTATTCCTCGTTCCGCATTGGGATCTCTTTTTCCGATCAAATGGCAGACCGATACTGCGCTGCTCATAGGCTGTGTGCGCGCCGGAGTCAGGATGTGTGGACGTCGCTGGACCACTGATTTTGCGCGTCAACTCAACATGCAGAGCCCTTGCCGGATGAGCAGGTGAGGTAGCGTATCGCTGCAGAAGAAGGAGAAAGCATATGGGAATAAACAAGAAGAAGAAGAAATAACAAAAGGATACCACGGATGAACAAGAAGCTCCCTAGAGCTCGGGCAGGAACTGGTGCCTCGCTCATCGAGGGACCTCTTGTCACGACCGGGTTCCTGCTCGAGGCAGGCTGCTCCATCATGGCTGCGGTGGTTCATCCACGTCCAGAGGCGGAGGAACCTCGCTCAGACCTATCGCCGTCTGCCGTGGGCGAGCAGCAGCGCAGATCGCTGTGGAGGACCATCCGCCTCCAGATCTTTCGAGAAAAGCCATGTCGTCGTGGGAAAACACTTCTGCGGGGATCTTCTGCTTGCTAGGGCAGAGAAGGACACAGACTGGACGAGAGTTCCGCCCTCAGGGAGAGAAGAGAGCAGCCTGTCGAAAGCCTGAGGAATCGATCGCGTGGGTGATCTGGTCAGGAGCTCGATTGGTGCTGTGATGAGGAAGGAGCAAGGTGCCGCTAAGATAGCCTGTCGTGGCTGCCAATTCTAACCGAAGCCAACCAGTCCACTGAACCTGGTGATGTGGCAATTACCTAAGTAAATTTGAGGACCTTGTGTGACGTAAGCGCTGCTGCGTTCTCCAAGAGTTGTTTGTGACTACGAATAAGTAAGCTGAGAAGTCGACCTCTTTGCACAGGGAATTGGATGCTCTCGGCCTCAACGGTTTGCCTCACACGGCGTCGTCCTTTGTGGTTGACTGGCCGTTGGATAAGCTCGCGTCGAAGGTCTCGGATCACATGGACAGTGGACTGGAGGCACCAAAGAAGAAAAAAAGATGATCAGGACAGGAATGCTGAATTAGACTGGGCATATCTATCCGCAAATCTCAGCAATCCAGTGAAAAACCTCGGTGCTGATGTCACCCGAGGCAATCCACCCCAGAAACTCCGAATGAGACAAATCATGGGATATCACATCATCCTCCTCTTCTTTCTCTTCCCAAGTATATAGCCTGCTTCTCCCATGTTTCGCGCTGTGGAGCCCATGGCCAACTACTAGTGTGTAGCCTCCTTTCGCTGGACAGGTTGTCGAATCGAGAGAATGGTTTTCTTCTTCGAGTTTTGCCTAGCAGCATCCGCAAGACTCGGTGATTCCGCAGCAGTCAATGGACTCGCCGCAGCCACCACGGAGGCTGACATCGGATGACATGGGCTCCTCGGCCGTCTGTATTGCAGAGAATGTGTTAGAGAGAGAAAGAAGAAAAAAAGAGACGGAAGGGTTCTTTTGGTGTTTAATAGACGAGGGGGACATACAGGCTGCTGGGAGACGACCTCGCCGGCTGGGATGGCCTCCATGGCGATCTGCTGGGTGGGAGCTTGAGCCTCAGGCATCTTGGTGACGTCGGTGGGAAGGAGGAAGGGGTGTGCGTGAAAGAGTGTGAGATTGATTGTCGAATTTCCCAAGACAAAAGAGAACAAGGTACTGTAGATTGGTCTGACGGGGGGATATCACTAGGCGCAGTGGTAAAGTAAAATGGAAAATCAATCAAGAACACAGAGGATAAGGTCTGGGGGGATGAGCCAGCTTTTATGCTGGGGGAGATGGTTGTGTGTGACCTCTCTCTCTCTTCTTCTTCTTCTTCTTCTTCTTCTTCGTCCTCCTCCTCCTCCCGGGTCCTTGTCCTTCTTGAACCTACCCCAGCACCACCAACTTGTTCTTCATTGACGTTAGGTTCGCGATCCACGGACGATCCCATGCATGAAGAGGGATCCCCGTTCGGTTCCCCACTCCCCATCCCTCCCCACAAGCGCCTCGCCCCTCATAGGCCTGATAGCCCTTGCAAGCCCCCTCATGCACGATTTGATGTCATCGTCCGTTCCGGGCGGGCCAACCAAAAGCCTCTGTGGCACCACCCGTGGCCATTCGATGCTGCGCCCTGTGTGCGTGCATGCAGGCAGCTAGGCTGGACCTGCATCTTGTGTGTCGTATCGCGACTCGTCCCCCCTCCGTCTTACTCTCCAGGGCGGGCGCCTCGTCTGCAAGTAGCAGCCGATTACTGCAGCTGCAGCTGCAGAAGCAGCACCAGCACCACCACCACCACCAGGGGGGGGGGGTGAGGCTTGACCTCACCGCCGTTTTGGTGACGGGCATTTGGTCTAGCCACCTGTTTTTCTTTCTTTCACCCCTTCCCCATCCATCATATCCATGACATACAAAGCCTACCAGGTAGGTAAAGGTCACCGACTTCAGCCACAACCCGAAGATAAACGACTCAGAACAGCTAGCTAGCGAAGGTCTGTACTGTGGGGCCTCGGTCTACGAACGAAAAGAGAGAAAGAAAAAGAGAGAGAGAGAGAGAGAGAGAGAGAGAGAGAGAAGTCTCAAACCTGGCACGCACAGGCCTGTTCATCCCCAACCTTGGATGATGAATGATCAGTCAACCCACCTTGCCCACACCACACCTGACCGGGCGGCTTATGGGACCCAAAGGTGCTGTGTGGACCAAAGGCCAACAACAAAAGGTGTAACCATCAGAACGTTGTGTGTACAGGATCCATCAAGGTGGAGATGGAATGGCCCAGAAGGGCTGGGGGTCCTTGAATCTTAGAGGCTTAGACCTGTGCTACGTACAGCAACCCATCTCCTATGAACTGCTGTGGTATTCCTCTATCTGTGGGCGGCCCAAGATTGTAACGATTGGGAATCGGAAAATCCGGGAAAAGTTATGCGCTGGTCGGTTCGAGCTGAAAATTGGTAGCTTCATGATAATAATAATAAAAAATAATAAAAAAAAATAAAAAAAGTCGGGTCTCATGACTTTGGGGAAGCCAGCTGCATTGGGACCCCGTCCATAAAGCTACCATGATGCTCTCTTGATGCCTCTTCAGAGACCCAGCAAACCAGGTCCGGGAGGGACGGAGGGACCCCTTGCGAAGGGAACATCCATGCCGCCGGGGGTAATCTGTCATTGGAAGTTTCCAGGTTGTTCTGCACGCAAATGCTTCAGTCTTGGTTCGTGATGGCCCTGGAATCCGGCCTCTGCAAAGTAGTTGTGTCAGTTGTCTGTGAACGAGGCCGGCTTGGACTTGCCACTGCACCACTGCGAGCCGTGTCGACGGATTTCCCAAGCCAGCTGGCAGGTATGGGGGGGGGGGAGGCCGCCTGAGTATGGATTATGAGGCGCCGAAGGCGACACATAAGATTACTACCCAACGAGAGCTTTTCCCTCCCACGGGCCCAGAGTACGCCACCAGACCAGGGAGAGTAAACCCAAGGAGTCATGAGAGACGAAAGAAGAAAGGAAAAAAAAAAAAGGAAGGAAGGAAGGAAAGAAACTATTGAAAAAGGACGGCAAGACAGAGCGAATTGGATAGGAGCATCAAGCTCAAAACGTCGTCATCTCGGGATCCCATCGCAACGAGGGTACAGAACAGCCACCCCTGCCAAGCCCGTCACATAGTAGTCTGCTCCACAGCCAAGGTTTTGCTTCTTTCAACGTCTAATAATACAAATAAAGTAGTACAAGTACAGTATATCCTCTCTCTCTCTCTCTCTCCCCCCCTCCTCTCTCTGTCCAAAGAAAATTGAGACATGTGACTCATGATGTCAGAACACTTGATCTTTTCTTACAAGGTCGGAGTAAATTGCTGTTTCATCCACCCCCCCCCCCAATCCCGAATTGGGATCGTATTTTTATGGGTTGATCGGGAACTTAAAGGGCTGGGACAGATACGAACAATACAAAGATGGCAGCGTGTAACTGGACATACAGTAGTAATCGGGGCGTTAATATATGCATGCGGTAGATCTCGAGGTGACGAGATGGGGGATGGAGGGTTGCCATTCTCAACTAGGAAATGGTTTCAACCGCCAAGCTCAACCCACCAAGACTTGATTCCCGTGGGCTTAGTGAGCAACGCAGCCTGGAATCCACTACTAAATACGGGCGAGAGATGAAAGGATGACACAAGCTGATACAAGTCTGAGGGCCTCCAGACAGCATGAGGGGATCCTGGACAGACAATCATGATTTTTATAACCCGATACACACCAAATGATGAGTGCAGGTCTCCTGTAGCAGCAGCAGGTGTACCATAGTAGACGCTGGGGCCAAGAGCACTGACTGGTAGTAGTGGGTTTTATCAGCGCGATAGCACAGGTCCCCCTGCTGCTACCACCAACACCACCACTAAGAATAGAAGACAAGGCAACGAACGGGCTACAGTGGTTACAGTGGCTACGGTGGCTACAGTGGCTACAGAGGCTATCACGGCCACGGAAATGGTGTGCCTTTTCTTTCTGGCACAAAAAATAGGGCGACAGTAAGTAATCAACCTCAACTCTTCTTTTGCAGGCAGATACGAGTCGCCCTCCTCGCCCTCCTCCTCACTCATTCACCAGTCAGTCAGTTGCCAAGCTCCTTGTCCATCCTCCTCCACAGTTTCCACCATGCTCCCCCCCCCCCACACCACCAACTGATCGGTCCAGACGACCCAATTGGCGAACCCTGCGCGATTGCGGAAGCTGTTCCCTGATCGTCCCATCCACCAGAGCTGCAACTTAATTCCAATGCTTCTTCATTCTTCTTTTGCGGTTGCCTGCCACCGTCAACCGTTAATTAATTTTCTGTCATCACGGACTGAGGAAGGCTTACCTGCGATCCCCCCCTCCTCCTCCTGCCCCCCCTTCCATCTCGTTCGCTCGATGTCCAATCGCAACCACCATCAATCAATCAATCAATCAATCAGGGCAATTGTTGTCTGTCTATCTGTCGACTCGCCTCCTTTGCACGAACCCGAACTCTTGGCTTGGCGCTGCTACCCTGAAATCTAGATCTCCCCCAGACAGAGACAAAGGACGACCCGTGCGCCCTTTGCGCCCCCCTTGACTCTGTCCCGTGTGACCTCGACATCCCTTGCGCCGTCTATTGTGGGCTTCTCAAACGCTTGTGGCCCGTTGTGTTACCCCAGGTCGCCGCAGCGAGGAAAGGAAAAGAAGAAAAAAGAAAAAAAAAGGAAGGAAAAAAAAAGAAGTAAGAAGAAAGAGGGCTCTCGAACTAAACGGCGCAGACGTTGCGTCTACCTACTTCAGCTACTGCGAAGAGTCTACCTGGAACGACCGCTCCCGTCGACCACGGCTCAGTTCTGGGGCTGCAAACACACTACATCCTTGCGCATTATTACACATCAAAGTCTGGTTCACCCACCCACCACCCTCCCTTGTTCTGCTCCTCCTCCTCCTCCTCCTCCTCACCTCTCCCTTGAATTGCTCCTAGGCGGCACATCCAGAAGGCACTCTCTGCCCTCTGGTGCGCTGCATCCTCGACTGCCCAACCTGGCTCCCTCAAGATCCTCCGCCAGGTCTTCTTCCGCCGAGGACAGGCCCAAGGCGTCACACCACCGGCGGCGCTCCTCAGCTTCTCCTGCTGCCGGTCTCCGGATCTCACTAGGTGGCGAGGGCGGTAACCCTTCCGGCAGACAGGCGAACAGGCTCCAGCCTGCTCAGCTGTCTCCCATCCCAGGTATGTGTCAGTTTTGTGTGTGTGTGTGTGTGTGTGTGTGTGTGTGTGTGTGTGTGTGTGTGTGTGTGTGTGTGTGTGTGTGTGCACCTGCGTGTGTGTATGTGTGTGTGTGGCTGTCAGGAATGCAACACAGGTCATGACCTCGTGTTGCTTCCCGCTCTACTCGCCTTACACTGGCACGCCTGAATGGGAACCCTGCCACGGGAATCCGCCCACCTACTCTTCATTAATTACCTCCCTTCTGCTCGTCGGCAGCTTAGGTAAACTTGAACCTGACCGACTGGCTGACTGTTTGCCTCTTCTTCGCTGGGCAATATACACAGGCACCCCCGGCTTTCCCATGACACTCTCCCGGAGTCCTTCCCCTGCGCCCGGGGGAGGCTGGTCCAGTCCGGGTCTCAATATCTCCACGAGCGGTCGGTCGAGCCCAGCGACGGTCTTCACGGCATCCAACAACGGCAACAACAATAACAAGAATAACAACAACAACCACAAGGCGCTGTGGGAGTCGTCGCGCACAAGAAATATGGGGGCAAGAGGCTACCCTGCGTTCGAGACGCAGAACCAGGGCTTCTTCCAGAGACACATGCGCCGCATATCCAACAGCCTACCGCGCTTCAACACGAGCACACACTACGCCGAGAAAGAGAAGCTGCAGAGGGGGAGGTGGTCGCCCGCGCCCACGATACCTGTGTACGGGAGGCTGAGGAGCCTGGCCGGGCGCATGGGCCGCAGGGCAAAGCTGCGCCTGCTCTCTGTCTTCCTCCTCCTGTTGGCCGTCTGGGTCTTTTTCCATTCTCGTACGTTTGTTGTCGCATCCATCCCTTCCCAGTCCGACCTGGACGTCTTTCCGCGGGGGTGGAAAAAGCAGCTGACCTGACCCCGAACCTGCCCGCAGCTTTGCTATTCTACTGGCGGCGAAAATCATGGCTTGGTGGTGGGGAGAAGTACGTGATCATATTAGGGGCCAATGTCGGCGGAGGTGTCATGGAGTGGAAGGGCGCGAGGGAGTGGGCGATTGAGCGCGACAGCCTGCGCAACAAGAAGAAGTACGTTGCCAACTGGGGCTATGAGCTGGAGGTAGTAGACATGAGCACCAAGAAGCGCTATGCGCACGAGTGGAGGGAGAGCTGGGAGAAGGTCGATTTTGTCAGGAATGCGCTCAAGAAGTACCCAAAGGCCGAGTGGTGAGTGTGTCTCCGTTTCTCTCTCTCTCTCTCTCTCTCTCTCTCTCTCCCCATATTCCCCTCGTGGCTGACCACGAAACATAAATTATTCAGGGTGTGGTGGCTCGACCTCAACAGTTACATCATGGAGCCTAGCTACTCCCTACAGAGCCACATGTTCAAGGAGCTGGACAGGCATGTCTACCGGGACATCAACGAGTACAACCCCCTCAACATTAGCCACCCGCCGACGGACAAGTACCTGGACGAGGAGATGCGCAGCCCCGTCGGCGACGGCGACGTCAACTCGGTCAACTTCATCCTCTCGCAGGACTGCGCAGGCTTCAACCTGGGGTCCTTCTTCGTGCGGCGCAGCGCCTGGACGGACCGCCTGCTCGACGTGTGGTGGGACCCGGTCGCCTACGAGCAGAAGCACATGGAGTGGGCGCACAAGGAGCAGGACGCCCTGGAGCAGCTGTACCGCAACCAGCCCTGGATCCGCGCCCACGTCGGCTTCATCCCCCAGCGCATGATCAACAGCTTCCCGCCCGGCGCGTGCTCCGACGTCGGCAACAGCACCCGGGTGCACTATGACCAGAACGACCGCGACTTTGTCGTCAACATGGCGGGCTGCGAGTGGGGGCGCGACTGCTGGGGCGAGATGTACAACTACCGCGAGCTGAGCTACTACCTGAACCGGTCGTGGTGGGAGCGGTTCAAGGAGGACCTCGTTGCCGTGGTCATCTACAAGATCACCGGAAAGAAGCTCAAGCTCTGAGCGGGTGTTTTTTTTTCCTTCTTTTTTTCTCTTCTTTTTCTCCCCTTTTCCCGTACTCCTCAGAACAAGCATCATCAGGCATGCATTTTTTCCCCCCCTTCTTTTCTTTTTTTGTTGATTAATCTTTATAAGTTTTCATGGCATTCTTTTGTATTATCATTATCATTATTTTTTACCTGCTCTAGATCATTCCTGCAGGGTTTTTGGGGGGGGAAGGGGGAGAGGGGGCAAGGTGGTTCGAGGAGGTGAGAGCATGTATGGCAGCTTGCTTGCCAAATGACGATGAAGCCAATGAGGAGTGCAATGAGGAGCAATGAGGAGGAACTCGTCGCCCGTTGCTCTCTGGAGAAGGCAGCTCATCCTCACGAGGGACACACCAAAATGATTGCTTGGAGTCAGGTCGGGTCAGGTTAGGTCAGGTCAGGCCGGGACAGGGCCACCAGGGTAGAGTCACCTTTTGGAACTGGACAACTCGAGGGTTCTTTGGTTTTTGGTCACCTTTTTTTCTTCTTCTTCTTCTTCTTCTTCTTTCTCTTCTTGGTGTATCTAGACTTTTTGTCCCTCAAGCCACACTTTGGCCTTTTTTCTCTTCTTCCTTGGCCTCCCTATGACCCAAATCACTTCCCACTTGTTCCCTTTTTTTTCTCTTTTTTTTTTTCTTTCCTTTCCTTTCCCGCTCCTTGCTTGTGAGACGTCCCCTCGCCCACTTTCTCAACTAACCAACCACAGCCGGTGGGAATGGTTGCCCTTTCTTGTTGCTCGTTACGTGGGGGGCTCGCTCGTTCTCTTGTGCGTGTGTAGCGTTGCCTGTCTCTTTTTCGGTAGATGGATGGTAGATTGCGCCTTTTGCTTATGAGGGCCTTTTCCTTCGCTTTTCTGGGGTAAAAGGGCAGAGGCTGCCTTGGGCTCTTTGTTAGGTTATTTGGGAAGGGAGGGGGGGGGGGGGGGAGGGGGGGAAGGAAAAAAATGGAAGACTAGATGCTGACCATGGCACACAGATTTTCTGGAGATATAGAC
>JACWRQ010000092.1:89668-105137 GCA_014849955.1 Cryphonectria carpinicola | reverse complement strand
TAGTAGATAATTAGTTTCTATATTGATAATACTTTGGCTATAATTGATATTTATTCTATCTATAGTTCTGAGTATATAGATCTCTATCTTTCTATGCTATAGGATTTTATCCTTATTGATAATTTATAGAGATATAAAGTTTCCCTATATGCTATTATCCAATAAAGTATTATATTATTTTCTATTAATCTCTGCTTTGAATATTATATATGCTATATTAGCTTCCAGAGTTATATAGAGAGATTATATCTCTAGTTCTAATTATTTGTTATCCCTTATAAGTGATCCTATTCTTTTAGAGTATTTCTTGCTACTTATTAAGCTAGTTTTTTGGCTTCTTTCTGATATTTTCTATATAGCATTAGGGCTTCAAAGGCTTCTTTTATCTCTTAGTCCTATTCTCTAAGTTCCTTAGTTATAATTTCTCAGAGCTTTTTATCCTAATGCTATTTCTTGAGTTTCTAGGGATTATAGATATTGCAGTTTTCGTATAAGCAATTCTGCTAATTATCTTTATTGATAATGCATTTAGCTAGGAACTATTCTAATAGTTTGATAATTGTATAACTCGATTATTAGTTGATTTTGATTTTGAATCTGAGATTCTCTTTGGTATAAAGAGTTATAAGCCTATTTCCCTTTAGCCTAGTTGGGAATTAATTATTGCTAACTTTGTTGGATAGATAGGTTATGCAGTTGTGGAAAACATATGAAATCTATCCTATATTATGATAGTGGAGATGCTTAGAGGAGATCCTAAGATTCTCTCTATTCTTAGTTAACTAGTTATAATACCAAATCTTAGTGATTACCTATCTAAAGGGAATTCCTAGAATCTAATATTTGGTATTGAGTTATATAGCTTAGGATTATTGCTTTTCTTTATCTACTAGATTGAGGATTTGCTATAAGCCTTATTCTAGTTTTGCTATAGCATAGTTATAGTTAAGAGTTTCCAATAATTCCATTTCCTAACTACTAGTTGGTTATTTAGCTAATTATTATTCTTATAAATATTCCCTAAATACTTATTCTATAGTATCTAAAGTATTTATATTATTATTGCTAAATATCTCTTTATATTATAGTTCTATTTTCTTATATTGCTTAGAGAATTATTCTAATGCTTCTTTTTCGCTGAGATATAATATATATTGATTATTATAGCAGGCTATTTAAAACAATTATTAGTGATTAAAGTTTATTATTTGCTCTGAGTTTTGATTAGAGTTAAGATAGTTTAT
Organism: Cryphonectria carpinicola; assembly: GCA_014849955.1. NCBI lineage: Eukaryota > Fungi > Ascomycota > Sordariomycetes > Diaporthales > Cryphonectriaceae > Cryphonectria > Cryphonectria carpinicola. Next base: position 103,893 of record JACWRQ010000092.1, on the reverse strand, counting down.
TAGATATTATAAATAATTAGTGCAATATTCGCAGATTATTTCAGATATATAATAGATCTAGCATTTGGTATTTATGCAAATGCATTAGTTTATATATTATATAAGAATATTGATTTATTATTCTACTATATTTACCTATTATTCTTCCAGGATAGATTACTATTATAGCTTTCTAGAATATTAGCATTCTTATGCAAAGTAGCTATGCTTTCTGCAATTGAAGCATTTGATATTACTATTTATTCATTGTTGTTTATATTGATAAATTGCATTGATTTCTATTGGTTCTGCATATATTATTCCACTATAGGCTATACTGGAATATCCCTGGTTATTAGATCCTTTATTATGCTAGTATTTCTTTCCTATGTTAGATTAGATATATGCAATCCAGGGAATATAAGCTTTCCCTTGTTTTTCTAATCTATATTTATACTATCTATTATTGATCTTTGTAGCAAGTGCAATAAAGTCTACTAGCTTTATAGATTATTCTGCATATGCAAGATTATCCTTAATCTTATCTTTGAGTTTATTATAGTATTAAGCAATAAAAGCTGCATTATCCTATTGCAAATATAAGAAGATTTTCTAAAACTCTATAATATATTTGGCTGCAGATTTGATTTGCTTAAGCTTAAAAAGCTCTTATTTAGCTTTATACTATTTATCTATATCACTAAAAATATCCTTGAATACTTATTCAAGGTTATCGAAGTTATCAAAGATATGCTTAGTATTCTTATTCTATTTAGGCTTATTATACTCGAAGTAATTTCTAAGAGTAGGCTTGAACTAGGTAAATATATCTCTTTTAAGTCTGGTTTCAGCGAAAATAATCTTATTAGCTTCTTTCAAGAACTTCTTTTCTTTATAGTAGAAATAGGCCTTGCATTAGATCAAAAAGGCTTAGAGAATATAATATTCTCTACTATAGGGTATAAAAGCTTTTATCTTATAGTAGAACTTCTTGCTATTTAACTTCTATTTCTCAAGTTCCTTGATATACTTTATAAATGCTTCAATTTAGTTAGTAAAATTAATAGTGCTACTACTAATAGATCCAGTTAAGATTTAGGAAGCTATTATATTTCCATATTATTCAAAGGGTATATACTAAACTATTTCTAAATAAGAGTTATCAAAATATAATAAGCACTACAGTAATCCTAAGATTCCTAAGTACTAATTAGATTTATGCTAATAAGAGCAATATCAAAATATAAATCTTTAAATACAGAAATATACAAATCCTAATAAGAGTGCAAATATTCACTGCCTTTAGAGCTATTCAAGTATATAATAAATGAATATTTAGATTAACAATTGAAAAGCTATATGTGATAATCTATCTAATAGTAATAAATATATCCTTATATATCTAGCTCTTCAGTATAGATCGCAGAAATCAGAGGTCAACTATTGCAATCCATAGCCTGGACTATAAGGACTGATCATCGACTGCTGTGGTCCACAGCCTGGACTGCAAGGACCGATCATCGACTGCTATGGTCCTCTCCTAATTGGCTGTGGCCTATAACCCTAACCCTTGGTTATATAATTCCGTGGGTTGCCCAATATTGGGTCGTGGCACCTGGTCCCTTGTTGGCGGGGCCTTTCCTGTGACCTGCATGTTGGATGGGTCATAACACTACTATTATCATGAGAATACCATTTTCCGGCGCAACAGGCCAAGTACAATCTCACTGTTCGCATAATTATCGTCCACCAAATTCTCCTTTTCCTTCCGACCTCTTTGGCCCCTTTTCACAAGCTTTTTTGTTTAAATTAATGACCAATATTCCTCATGTTCAGGATGAAAGGTCAATGTAACAACATGTTTGTACTGTGGTTGAGCAGCGTATTGTTCTGCACGGTTGACCTGTTACTAATACCCTTTGTTGTATTTGGGATCATCAGATTTCCATGCCGTTGTGAACACAATGCCTTTGAAACATACACGTGGAGTGTTCTTGGCTGGATTATGGATAGGGACATGAACAGCCGTCTTGATCACTGCACTGAGCGTTCAACACCGCAGCCTCGATCAGCACTGGCAGAAAATTATATATACTTGACTCTCCGCTCATTTACCCGTGTCGCGGAGTTTCTTCCCACACAGACAGACAGAACAACCCTAATTCGGATTGAGACACCTCTCACAGCACACACAAAGTAGCTCGTCAACACCAGACCCGAAACCCATCTACCTAAATACACATCATGGCGGACACGCAGATGACTGCCACCGCCAGGTACGCCTTGGGCAAGATGGTCGAGAAGCTCCGAGCTGACGGTGCGAGTCTGGTTGAGATGCACATGGACATCCGGACTGTCTTCCCCAAGATCACCTTCACAGATGTCTGCAACGAGATGCTCTGGTCCTCCCTCGCTCAGCCACCAAAGACCACGAGTGGTGAGACCTTCCGCCCCTCTGCTACGAGCTACTGCCCCGCCAATGTTGAGCAGTATTATTTCTTCAACAACAACAACAACAACAACAACAACAACAACGTCACCACCATGACTGACAAAAAGACTAGTGAGCTGTGGGACCTGGTCGACGAGCGCGACATGTATCTTCCATCTGAGAAGGGCAGCATTTACCCCTCTGACGACGACTGGAACCAGACCTTGGACCGCGCCTCCCTCGCGCCCTCTGACAGCATCAGCTGCATTGCTGCGAAGACGGCCAGGGTCCAGCGCACCAGCGAGACCATCCACTACGGCCATGCACTGGTCGCCGAGCTGAACAATGCACCAAGCCCCAGGAACGGCGAGGAGAACTTCTTCTTTGGTCTTACTCCTTACGCCCCGGAGGGTGACGAGGACGACCCCACATGCCGCTGCTGGGAGTGCCAGATGGGCTCTGACTACTACCGGTGAGCGATGCCTTGCACGAAGAGCCACTTTTATTTTCTCATTCTCTACTTGGGACTCTTTGAAAGATGCCTTCTTACTACACTAGGTACTTTAAGAAATGAGCCACGCACGGCTCACCCAAGTCAGTCAGAACTGGGAAGTGGGATGGGGAATTGCAATGGGCCCACGAGACGATGGATATAATATCATGATCAATGTTGGCATGAGATATAGAATGAAGGCTATGACTACGAAACAAGTACTTATGCTTGCGGAAAGTGATCCTTTGGAGTTCTTTAGAGTTAGATCAGGAGTCAGGATAGACAGGAAATAGACCACTTGCTTTTTTCTTTTTTGGGGGGCGGAAAAATCATCTTGAGAAATTGAAATCCATTATTGTGATAGAATCAATGTGTATAAATTTCAATCCAAGCAATTACTTAATTAATAATTACTTCACCCGAGACGAAGCCTGCTCAAATATGAGTCCAATGTGCCACACTATTACAGCAATTGACTCCGTATTTTCCAATTCTACATACTTTCAAGTCTTGAGGCCAAAACGGGTTTTTGAGGCCAATATTGACTGTTTACCGCTGCTTGGTTTTGCACATCGTGAGATTACGCTGACGTAATACTATTGATCAGGCTTGGCAAAAACGGTGTGACTCTTCCTCAGCTGTTCGCTGCTGCGCCGCTGCCTCGCCGCTGTGTTTTCTTGTGTATTTTAAGAGCTTCTCTATTTCACATTATGCCATCCTTCCTGTCTCAAGATACAACTGCTCTACTTGTGAAGAAGGAGAAGGCGCACGCAGCTCGCTACCATGGCCACCACTTCGATTCCCATCGACCTATGCCGTGTCCAGGGGGCCGTCAAGGGCAGAGAAGTCGTTCGATACCTCAATGAATTGCGTCTAAGCGGGGGACACGATGACGTTGTCATTGGTGAGGCACTCATGGATGCCATCCAAAAAGAAGTCGTTCGGCCCATCGTTTTCAGGTAAGTTGTGATCCATCCACTCCTTTTTCGGTGGAGGTTGATAGGCCTGATGACAAGGAGGAGGAGAAAACATAACTAATAGCTACTGTCACAGGGCCTTTCTCTCGTGGTCTCGACATCCCGATGTCATAAGAATGAGCCTGCAGTGCAAGTCCAACGCCTTCGTCCCCGCAGCAGCAATCAAAGAACTAGGCAGACGTCCCCGCAAGCGCAACCAGTCCCTATGGAAAGTATTAGAAGACACAGAGGCCCTCGTCCAGATCCTTTCCGAGAGCTCTGTCGCAGAGGTCAAGGCATTGTGCAACGCAATCAACAGCACGCGCCGCGGTCCGAGGTCCAGCCACCGCGAGAAGGCCGTCGAGGATCTCCTGCGGGCTCTCCTGCCTGGCGTCTACAGCTCCTCCCCCGGCGTGCGGAGCAGCGACAAGCGGCCCCTGCAGCAACTCTACGCCAAGATGCTGCCGGCCTGCTCTTCTCAGTTTGTCCAGGAGGTGGTCGACTCCCGCGACCAGTCTAACCCGCTCTTCAGGTGGCGAGACATGCCGAAGCTGGTAAGGAGCCACAGGGCCCTGTTCAGGCGCCGTGCACACACGCATCTCTTTGGTGAGGACCCGCCCCAGGAGGACGACACGGTGCACAGAACGTTCCTGTACATCGACAGGGAATTTGCAGTCGAAGCCCTGCGCGGGCGGCTCGAGGGCAAGATCACCAACGAGCGATGGGGAAACATTGGCGAGCTGGACATCCTCCTCCCTATCGTGCACCGCTTGGGCAGAAAGAAGAACAGAGATGACAGCCTGCGCCTCGAGATCCACGACCTGGTCAAGCTCGGCCTGGACATCCTGGCAGAGGACCTCAAGGTGTCCAGAAACGGGGCGGGCCGGCTGTGGGCCATCGCCCTGCGCGGGTGGAAGAAGCGGCCCGACCTGTACGAACATCTCATGGTGCTCAGCATGCAGCTCGGGCTGGCTGGGTCTCCAGACGCCGTCCCTAGTGCCTACCTCGGTGCGTCACGGGACGTTGCCGAGGAGCTGCGACCGCGTCTCCTTCACCTGTACTGTCTTCATGTCCCCAAGAATGGCGTGGATATCTTCACGGACGAGAGCTTTGCGCCGCTTGCCAGGCAGCCTTGGCCGTGCGAGGTCTTTGGCCACGTCGGGGCCGGGAGGAGCATAGAGATGTTGAAGAAGCTCCACCAGGCCAATCCGGACTTCAACTTCCTCGAACCCCCGTCTGGAACTTCCATCCTCGGCATCCAGCAGGTGGCCTCGCAGAAGAACTTCAATGTGGAGCTGCTGTTGACACTCCTCCAGCGCCACGACCCCGACGTCCAGCGCGGTGCGAAGCTCGCTGTCGACGACCTGCGGAGGCGAGCGGCGGTGTCCAGGGACCAGGCGGAAAGGGCCACGCTCGCACAGGCCGCGGTCGTTTATGCGATAGCCATCGGTGATCTGGACACCTATAGCGACACTATCCACTGGCAGCAGCGCTTCGTGCAGGATCCACTGCCTGTTCGGAGGATTATTGGCAGCCAATCCGTACTCACGGACGAAGGCGTTCAGCTGCTCTCGGCCCTACCAGATCCTGAGGCTTCTGACCTTGCCTCTTCGTGGCCGACGGCTCCCTTGACCTTGAGCGCAGTCAGAGACTGCATAACCAAGGCCGACGGTATACTGAAGATGTTGTACGAGACGTACCGCATGGCCAAGAGGTCACCGTCCTTTCAAGAGTCCCACTGGCAGTCTGTCAAGGCGCTGTTCCGATCATCGTACAAGTTGCGAGTATCGCGCATGGCACATTTGCAGGAGAAACTAAAGGTCGAACAGAGCGAGATCCAGGCGATGGTGTGGAGGGAGGTCTCGTCTGCCATCCGGTGGCTGGACCACGAATTGCTCGGCCTGGTAACGGAGCCGATCATGGACCTGCTCAAGGCGTCAGGCCCAGCCTTGCTCGCAGAGGCAACAGGTGACCTCCTCCAGCTCGGCGCTGAGCACACAAAGATCCAAGACCGCACGCGCGAGGACGAGATACTGGAGAAGATGTCGTACGAGGCCGTGACCATGCTGGCCAGCAGTGACACGCCCGCACTCGCGTCGCGGCTCATCGTCCAGACCATCATGGACCGCCCGGATGCCAGCGCATGGCACCGAAAGCTTCTCTCCGTCCATTTCCTGAAGAAGCTCAAGGCAAGAGAGGCGCATGCCGTCCTCCTGAACCTCGCCAAAGCCATCAGCGAGAAGCTGGAGGAACAAGCCTACGTCAAGGTCGGCGAGGCTGCACGGCCGGAACACGCGCCGCCGCAGTCCATCGTGAAGGTCACGACCGTGAAATACCTCGCCCAGCTGCTCAACAACGCCGAGTTCGTCTCGCGCGAGTCGGCCGTCGAGATCCTGATCGAGCTGCTCACTATCGCACAGCACCGGGACGTCCGCCTCGCCGCGCTCCACAGTCTTCTCGCCCTGCTCGACAGCTTGTGCATCGAGGCACAGGACGACTGGGCCGACAACGAGACCATCAACGACATCCTGTGCGCCCTGGAAAAAATTGTGCCCGTGGCGGGAAGCATTAACGAACAACGACCACCGAGGTCCGAAGACTGGGCGGAGGCCGAAACAACGGGAGACATTGGCTGGCCTCTGATCGCCGAGTTCACCTGGCCCCAAAGGGCTCTGCCGTTTCTCATGAAGGCTTTGTTGACGGCGGCAGATGGCCGACGATACCCTGGGCTAAAGGTCATCCAGTCTACGTTTGTCGAACGCATCATTCTTCCCATAATCCGCAAGTCGCAGAGCGAGCACAGCCGATGGGTTGACCTCTTCATTGCCAAGCACAAAGCCCCCTTCTCATCAAGAGACATCCCACCTGCTCCGCTGGTGCCGTCCGCCTGGAACCTTGTCCTTGCTGCTCACTACCCGCTCGTCGCCAACTCTCTGCTGCAGGACTTCAATGAATACGCCCTATACCACATTGCTCCTAAGCCGCAGGTGAAGCAGTTCAACTTGGCGCTGCAAGCAGAGATAGCAGAGAAGGGCCGGATGAGCCTCGAGGCCACGCAATGGATCTCTGTCTATGACATCCCTCGCTTTCCTTTCGGAGGGCCTCGTCACTTCGGAGCCCTCGAGACGGCGACTCTACTGCGCATCCTGAACACCACATGGGACGCTCACCTGCGCGTGGATTACAAGCCGCTCCTGGACAGCATATGTCAGCACGCGACACTGTACCTGGATGACTATCAGAATGTCGCCGGCCTCTGGGCGGATTTCATGCTGGCTCTTGCCCCGAGGCCGAACATCCTTCTGAACCCCAAAAACCATGCGCAATGGCGAGAGAAGGAAGGGGTCGTTGCACAGCACGTCATCCAGCAGGTCAGGATGAGGAAGGGCCAGGAGAAGAACCGCATCCTCCCGTCGACATTCAGACAGCAGCTCTGGCTTCTCTCTTTTCCGGCCGCGGGCGACACGGGCGAGAGCTACCGGGCTTTTGTCGGCCAGCTCCAAGACCTCCTCCTGGCTCGACTGCAGGAGGAGGAAGCCCAGATCTTCCGCTGCTTCGACATGGCCGATGATATCTGTACCGTCCTGGGGTTCTGGACCCAGGAAGAGAGCTACAAGGTCGCATACGAGCTCGGTAAGCTCTCTGTGAGGGAACAGGCCGAGGGCGGCGGCGTCTCGCAACAGGCACAGCAGGCGCTGGATCTGATCAAGGTGGAGGTAGCAACGAAAGTCTTTGACGGTTGCCGAGACAAAAAGGACTTCAAGGAGGGAGTGGCCGAGCGCCTGAAGGAATGGGAAGTTTCGGACTCTATTGTCGTGAGGGAGAGAGCCTTTCGGTGGAAAGTGGCCTGTGGGAAGAAGCGCACTGTTTAGGACTCTCTGGTGAAGCAGAAAACCTCAGATTTATAAATACTTATAGAACGGGGCTCAGAGGCCCAAAGACTTTGTCGTGTTGAGGGCGACGTCGTATTTTGGTCAAATTTACGAGATCCAAAAAGGACTTCGGCACGTCAGAAGAAAAGAGAGGAAGCCCAAGTATCTACATTGTATCACTTGATACTGAAGGATAATGTATACACCATGACACAAGCACACTTGTGCTGTTGGAAAGCAACGGAAGAAGAAGGAAGAAGAAAACCACCGCCTGTGGTTGTGAACAAGGAAACCATCCTCGATAGAGAAGAGGCACACGCAGCAAGAGGCTGAACAACAAAATCTTGCAGCAGATAAAGTTAGTATCTCACACCACATGGGGAATTTTCTCACCTGCCCAGCTGGAGCTAGACTCTCATCGTGTCAGCACAAGTATCTCTCGGTTGAAACGGAAAGTTGCACGAGGCAGGGTAGAACCACCTTTTTTTGATTTTTCTTTCTCCCTCCCCCCCTTTCCCAACACAAGTCTCTATCGATACAGCCAGCAAATTCGATGTGTCCCGTTTGGTTTTTGTTTCTTAAACCATTTCATTCCCCACCCCCCTCCCCATCCCCTTCAAAACCTGCAAGCCAGCTTAAGCCAACCTGACGCCGGCCTCCTTCCGCTTCTTGGTCTGTTGCGCTGTGGCGTTGGACATGCCCGCCTCCTGGCTGGCGTCAAAGATGCTGGTGGCCATGCGGCGCTTCTCCTGCTCGACCTTGGACAGCTTCTTGTCCGTCTTGCCCTTGCCGCTCGTCTTGCCATGGAACTGGTGCGAGAGCTCCTTGAAAGCCTCCTTCTGGTTGAGGTGGCGGCCCATGTCGTCGACGTATTTGAGCTCGACGTTGAACTTGTACTTCTTGAGGAGGTTCGCCCGGATGCTCGACAGCTTGAACTCGCGGTCGGCGTTCTGCTTGCGCGCGTATTCCTCCCGGTCGCGCGCGCTGAGCCTGTCCAGAAAGCCGCTGGTCCGGTCCCGCTCGCGCTGCCTCTTGGCGTCTTCGTCGACCTGGGCGATGAGCCGTGCCTGTTCGGCGAGGAAGAGCTCCCTCTGCCGGAAATGCTCATTCTTCTGAGCACCTTCGGTCGTCGCATCGATAATGTTCCGCTCTTTGAGCAGCGCAAGCGTCGCCCCCAGGCCCTGGGCGACATACTTTTCTTCCTCCACACCGGTTGTTGTGAGATCCTCTGGGGCCGCAGACAGGCCTCTCTCGGCAGACTCCCTCTGGGTATGCGGTGCGGTGTCCATCTCCTCGTCCGACGATTCAGCGTCCATTGCGGTGACTGGGTCCCTTGATTTCGACTTCTTCCGCGGCCGCACATCCTCATCCAGCTCAGGCTTGTTGTTGATGGCGCTCAGGAATTCCGTCGTCTCGTCCACGACTAGCCCCCCCTGCTCGCCATCCTGGTCGGTGTTCTCGGCGTCCTGCTCTGCTTCTGCCTTGAGCTGCTTCGCGATGTCTTGTGGTCGCATCCGCTTCTGCTTCTTGAGCGCCTGCCGCCTCTGCAGGGCCAGGGAGTTCTGTAGGTCATCGTCGTCCACGAATGCCTCGTCTGTGACTTTCCGCTTTTTGGCTACAGGCAGGTCGATGTCCATCACGTCATCAGCGGCTGCCGTATGGTCTGCCGAGAACATGGCATCCTCGTCGTCCCGCTGGCGCGTGGACTTTGTCTTCTTCTTCTTCTTGGGCTTCTTGACCTTGATCTCGGAGGCATCGAGGTAGTCCGAGGCGGGTGCATCCTTCATCATGTCAACGTCCAGGTTCTGAATCGTCTTCTTTTCCCCCCTCCCGGCGGCAGGGCCCTCTAATATATCGGCGAGGTCCCCGATTGTGCCAGACGTGTCCAGGGTGAATGCCTTTTTCTTCTTGCCGCCGATCTCCTCATCGTACTGGGCCAGGATGCTGCGCTCACCCGTCTCATCGATGTCGTTGGGGTCATAGACGGGCCGCTTCTTCTTCAGGTCCAGCTTCTCGTTGAGCTTTTCTTGCTCCCGCAGGTTCAGGTTCTCGAGCTCGTCGCCTTCGTCCTCGTCGTGCAGCACGGTGTTGTCCTTCAGCGTGAGGATCTGGTCGTCGCCGTCGAGGAGGGTCGACATGTCGTGCCCCACCTTGACACCGGCCAGGTCTCTGGAGGAGTACTCGGCAGCCAGGGCAGCAGCCTTGGCAGCGGCTTCGGCCTCCTCGTCCTGCCGCCTGGCCTCGGCAATCTTCTTCTGCTTCTTCTTCATGCCTCTCAGCCATGCCTTGGCGTCGCCATCGCCCTCGTCATCCAGATCGCCGAGCCCCTTTCCCTTCAGCGTCGCAAAACGCTGTGCCTTTTCGCGCTCCTTCTTGATGGCGGCAAGGCGTGCCTCCCGGTCTCTCTTTGTCTTTTCTGCCTCGAGGACCCTCCTGTAGTTGTCGCCGGCTGCAGCCTCACGCGTCTCGATGGTACTTGCCGGCTCTTCATCGCCGGGTTTGGGTGCCTCTCTGGATGGCGCCGAGGGGGTGGCGTTTGGTACGGGCAAGGGCTTCAGGCCCATGGCCTTGCGCACCTTGTTCAGGTCCTCGATCGTATTCGCATCCATCTTGGTAGGCAGGCTTCTCTCTTTTTTCTCTCTTTCTCTCTCTCTCTCTTACCAGATGCAAGATAGACAAGAGGGGAGAAGAAGGATAGCGTTGATGGGGGTGGTGGTGGTGGTGGTCGTCGTCGTCGTCGTCGTGGGGACGAAAGATGCGCTCGCCGATGGACGCGAAGTCTGGAACGTGCAGCCGAGGATTGGTTGGAGCGAAGTTGACTTTGACTAGGCTGATTACGTAATACATGCTACTCACTGTGTACATAAAAGTACCGTCGGCGATATTATGCGCACCCACCATTGGTTTTCTTTTCTCTCTTCTCTTTTCTCTTTTCTTCTTTCCTTTCCCTTCCTCCCTTTCTTGTCTTTCAAGCATGCCTACAGAACTGTGCCTCGCGATTCCCCTGTCCACTCTGTCCACTCTAGTGAATTCCAATGTCGATTAATACTACTGCGGCAATTCAATTGATATTTACCAAAAAAAAGAAGAAAAAAAAGAGCCATCAGCTATCACCACATGAAGTCAAAAATATCTCACACAGTTCGTCCAGAGGGTCGACCGATGAAGCTGGGGAAAGCCATGACCTTGCCTACAAGTCCATCTGCCAACAAATATCACACACTCTCAAGATAAACCAAGTTGATGCTGTAAGAGCTGATGAGAAGGGGTGGGGGGGAGGAGGTGCGCCCGCGCCCTCGAGAAGAAAAAGCAGAACGATGTCATGCGCCGATCATGGCATCATCATCCTCACCATCATTCACCTCGGGGTCGATTCATACGAGGCGAAGCACTCCGTCCTGGAACCTTGGCGACAACCTCCCCTCGTCCAGAGCAATAGCACCTCCTCCATCCAGAGACCAGAGACAAGATACTCGGCCTCTCCTCGCACGCGCCAGTCCAGAAAAGTGCCGCCCAACCTGGAGCTATTTCCCCTTCTCGATCCAAGTGTGATTTTTGCTATCACGGCGTCGACTCGGCCCTTCTTCGTGGAATACGACTCGCAGATTCTCATTCCGGAACAGCCTTCTTTTTTCTGCTTCTTCTTCCTGGGCAGGGTGTCCCGTGATCACCGAGCGTTGTTGTCCTGCTGCCCAGCAAATTCAAGCAAGGTTTTGTGGCGCAAGTTTAAGGGGGAGAGAAGTGGATGCTCGTCCATGCCGTGCACGCATGTGCATAGACAGACAGGCAGGCAGGGCGGGCAGACATGACTTGGGTCTTCCCGCGTTCTCTCACGTGTGTCGTTCCCCAAAGGAAGCTATTGACGAACCTGAACACCACGGCTCCTCCCGGCGAATATTCCCTTTTCTCTCTCTCCCTCTCTCTCTCTCTCTGTGTGTGTGTGTGTCAAGATTGACCGACATGTAGCCGGGTCCGACATGTGTCCGCCGCTGGGTGGGCCGACCTGGGGTTGACAGGCCAGGTATTACCTGCTGTCAACCGGAGATTGTGGCCTCGGTTCTTCCCCGGATAATCTTCCCCGCGATCTCTCAAGGGGGGTGGGGGAGTCGGTAATGATGGTTTTCTTTTCTTTTCTTTTTCTTGTCCTGGGGTTCCTGGGGAAGCGCGCTTTAGTATTCCTGCGTCTCCGGATCTCTCTGTTTAGAATCTAGGCGCAGCTCTACCGTACCAGGCACACCAGGCACTGCTGCTACTACTGCTGCTGCTGCTACTGCTACTACTGCTACTACTACTGCTACTACTACTACTACTGCATCTTGACGTGCAGAGGAGAGAGAGAGAGAGAGAGAGAGAGAGAGAGAGAGAGAGAGAGAGAGAGGGGGGGTGTGTGTGTGTGTGTATGTGATGACGGGCCGATTTCAGCAACGGGAGAAAAGTACCGCAGGGCCGTGACCATGGATGCCCAAGAGCACACGTCCTGTATACCCAAGTTGTCGCCACGTCCGAGCCACATCACATGTCTTTGCAGCCGTCATTGTATACTTTGACTACACAAGCCAGGCCAGCTGTCCCAAAGAGGACTGCGTTCCCGTGTCCCTTCCCCCCCCCCCCTCCTCTCCCCCCTCTCCCTCCCCCCTCTCCCTCTCTCTCCCTCTCCCTCTCTCTCTCTCTCTCTTGTACATGGGACAACACACTCAAAACAGTCGGGCCGTTCGGAAGTTATGGTTGGTTTTCTTCTTCTTCTTCCCCTTCTTTTTCCTTTGTCATTCTTGTGGTTGAGGGCATGGGGTCCTTGTCTTGGCTGTCCAACATTCTGTGCCACCCACCGCCTCCTCTTTTATAATACCCTGGGACAGAGCCCACAAAACGGCCGAATAAGGTCGGGGGAAGATGGACCTTGGAGCTCCCATCACATGCTAACTCTACTTTTAACTCTACTACGTACCTAACCAGCTGGCTGCCACGTCTCTCTCCTTCCCTGTTCAGTCTAGGATTTGATTCGTCCCCACTCTCGACCATCATTGGTCATTAGAGAAGAGGGGCGCCAGGGGGTTAAACATGCATGAGATGAGCTGGGTTCCTGCGCTAAGTGTGTGGTGATGTCTCTCTCTCTCTCTCTCTCTCTCTCTCTCTCTCTCTCTCCCCTTTCGGACGCAGGTACCTCATTGTTCAGGAACCCTGCTTTTCTTCTCTTCCCTGTATGTCATCACCTGCTTCGGGAGATTTGAGGTACCATCCCGGCTTCACATCGGCGCTTCTAGACTTCGGGTGCACACCTGCATCGTGGGGAGGGGTGAAGAACACAAACGCAAAGAGACACACACCTAGAGAGAGGAACCGGATCACGAGGGACTCACTCTCGCCTGGGCTTGGACTACTGGGGGGTCCCCCAACAAGGACATTGACAAGAACAGGACCAGGACCAGGACCAGGAATGAATAAATAAACATTTATATATATGTGTGTATATATATATAAATAACCTTCCCGCCCGCCCCCCCAAAAGGTCGATCGTCATGTCCTCATCGCCACCGCCAACAGCCAACCTGACCACCAGCCCCGCCTCAGTCTCTCCTCCTGTGCAAGGTGCCTCAGCAGCCTCCCCCGATCAGCCCATGATGACTGGTCTCTCTTCTCTCCTCGTCCTGGGCGCCTACGCCTTCCAGTCGGTCCTCGGCCGTCCAGATGCCAGCCGCGTCCACGGCGACATCGTCAAGCGCTCGGTCGACACCTTCATCGCCACCGAGAGCCCCATCGCCGTCAGCCGTATGCTCTGCAACATCGGCTCCACGGGTTGCTACGCGTCGGGCGTGGACTCGGGCGTCGTGATTGCCAGCCCCGACAAGACCAACCCGAACTATTTCTACACCTGGACCAGAGACTCTGCCCTGACCTTCAAGGAGATCATCGACCTCTTCTCTGATGACTACAACACCACCCTGCAGGCCGAGATCGAGAACTACACCGGTGCGCAGGCCCATGTCCAGGGCGTGTCGAACCCCTCGGGTGACCTGACTGATGGTGGTCTCGGCCTGGGCGAGCCCAAGTTCAATGTTGATCTTTCTGCCTTCACTGGCTCTTGGGGTGAGTTTGGACTCGGCCTTCTTCTTCTTCTTCTTCTTCTTCTTCTGCTCAGGGTGGTTCTGTTGTTGTTGTTGTTGTTGTTATTTGGTGACTGACATTCTCTTCTTCTTCTTCTTCCAGGGAGACCTCAGAGAGACGGCCCTGCTCTTCGGTCCATCGCTCTGATCACCTATGCCAACTGGCTGATCGACAATGGTTACGAGTCCACAGTGACCAGCGTCCTCTGGCCTATCATTGAGAATGACCTGAACTATGTCGCCGAGTACTGGTGAGTCAAGGTGTAGAGTTGTTTTTATCTGTGGCTGCAAACCTATGCTAAGAGAGACCAAAAAAAAAAAAAAAGGACCCCCGCGGGACGCGAACCGTGGGGGGGCATCCGCGCCAGATCTTCTACCCCGACGGCCTAGTTT
>JACWRQ010000092.1:0-82483 GCA_014849955.1 Cryphonectria carpinicola | reverse complement strand
CATTCTCCTTTTGGGCCCCCGGAAGTCCCAGGGAGGTTCAATCACTCCACCCCCCCCCCCCCCAAAAAAAAGTTATATATATCGCTACGCCGGCGCCGTCAATGGCGCACCCCAGACCTTGCAAGGTCACCAACCAGAACACAGATCGAAACAAGCATTCTCTCTTCAACGCCGATCCCAGTAATGCAGTCATTCAGCTCATGTCCACGTCCATGTCGGGAACGGTGGTCGTTGGTGCGACGTGGTTGGCGTCCACGGCAGGAGCGCGGGGCGACGTGGCAGCAGCCATGCTCTCGCCGTCAAAGACGGGCGGTGATGTTTTGAGGTTTTGGAGAGCGCAGTAGGCATTGCGGCTGACGAGACGACCCTCGCGCAGGTTATCGGCAAAGAGGAAAAAGCCCTCGCGGGCCTCAACAAGGTACGCGTTGAGTCCCTTGCTCTGCAGTCGGATCTTGGCATCGGTGACGGGGAAGTGGTTCTCGATGTACCGCTGCCAGCCACGAGCGGCTGCTTGGATGTGTTCGTCTGCGCTGAGCTGTGCCCACCCGATGCCGAGGTGCATTGTGAACTCGTCAACCACAGGTTGGGAGGGAGCCTCGGGAGAGTTCTCGCGGCCCGGGCTGCCCTTGTTGGACTGGGCAGCCTGGACAGGCGCGGGCGTGTCGCTTGTCATGGTGAGGCGCTGCGACTTGTGGCTCCGCAGGGACGGTCGCTCCTGAGAGAGCTTCTCCTGCTCGGCGATGGCCTCCTCGAGCTTGCGGACGTGCTCCTGGGCCGCCTTCTCCTCGACCCATGTACCGGACTGGCTGGTGGCGTCGACGACATAGCCAGTCTTCTTCTTGATGAGGATCATCCCAGGGCCGTATTCCCACTCGTCTTCGGCTTCTTCGACTTTGGGAGCTGGGACGATCTTCTCTGGCTCGTCGAGGTTGGGTGCCGCCTCGTCCCTGGACCGCTTCCTGCCGGCGAAGGTGGCGTTGGAATGCAGTATCGGACGGCTGGTGCATGCGACTGAATGGCTGAAGGACTGAGACGGGTGTGAGAAGATAGGCCTGTCGAACGGTGACTGGTGGGCGGCCTGAGGCTGGATGCCCAGGACAGGCGAGGCGGTGGTGTAGCTGCGATCAAAGAACGCCATTGTGACCTGTGAGTACTTGCAGGTGAGATGACCAAACCACAGAAGTTTGCTAGAGATGCTGGATCAGTCGCGAACAAGGTACTATGCCCTGTAGTGAGAAATTCGGCAGTCAAACAATCGGCGCCGCAGGTGTGTTGTTGGATGCGACGACGACGACGACGACGACGACGACGACGACGTTGTTCGCGGAAGCGGGTTGGAGGACGCGTAGGGTGGTTGGCAGGCGAGGCTGTACGCGTAGGGGAGAGGGAGAGAGAGGAACAAAGTAGTGAAGTAGATAACAACAGCCCTTTCAAGGAGACAGGCCTGGAGGAGGAGGAGAAGAAGAGTTGTTTGACGATGGCAACGAAGACCAACAGGTCAACACAGTGCGGCAAGATGGGAAGAGAAGAGGGAGAGAGACGGTGGGAAGGGCAGGTACTTTCCGTGGTACCAAGAGTAAACCAGCGTGAAGAAGTGGTGTAAGGTTTAGGATGTATGGGATAGAAGTGAACAAGAGAAGAGGTGAAGAGGAGGAAGGGTGTGAAGGGGAAGGGGAGGGAGGGGAGAAGATATGAAGGTTGGGAGGGCAGGAGGGAAGGAGGGAAGAAAAAGAGAGGGAAAGAGCTGGGGATTGGAAAGCCCGAAGCAACAAGATCGGAAAAGGAAGTGCAAGAGGAGAGCAGCAGCAGGCGCAGGTGCAGAACGATGCGGGTTGCGATTGTCGCTGTAGTGCGGCGCTCCTACTATTCCCAGGTTGACCTGCCCATGCTCAGCTCGCCCGACTCTTCTCTCTCTCTCCTCACAGTGTACCACAGGAGCCCGCCTTAGGTAGTACCAGACCAGAGTACGTACCAACAAGCAGCAGCAGTAGCAGCAGTAGGAGCGAGCCTGCAGGGGGGGGGCCACTCTGGTACTATGGTACTCTCCGCTCCCCGTCTAGAGGCTGACTGCGCAGAGCGCCGAGCCTGCCCGAAGAGGCTAGCGCTATCTAGCTCACGTACAGGGGGTTGACCTGCTCGCTCTCAAGATCCGTGGGTCTGATTCGTCGAATCGATGGGGTCCCCCCCCCCAGAATCTCAGCTCTTCCTGGTCTAGCGCTGTCTCACAGTCTCCGTGCCGGTGGCAGACCCCGACTGCTACACGGTACGGGGTACGTACCGCAAGGCGTGCAGACAAGAGTACTATGGCGCAAGGTTGGTGGAGTCAATGACAGAGCCCTTTTGGAGGTTGTTCCATTCCCGGTCTAGTCAGCTTTTTTACACCTGGTCCCGCTTTTTCAGGATTTTTCCTCTTCCCGTTCCGATGAGAAGCCTCGCCTCGCCTCACCATGGACCAGGATGTTTCTCCCGACCCAGCCACAGTGCTGCGACTTATTGCATTGTTGGAGGTGGGCAGGTGAGCACAGCGCGGCACTGTCGGCCAACTTTTGGCCGCTGACCAAGTAGCCTTAGGCATGATTTTTCATGGCCCACCCCCGGCCGTCGATATAATGAGAAGGGGTCATACTGCAGCCTGTCTGACGGCAACCAATTTCAGCGGGTGTGATCTGCATCCACCCCCAGCCTTGTCCTTATCTGCTCATGCCGGATTCCCTAAGGCTTCTGCTGCTTGGCGATTCAGGTTTTCTGCCGCTGACTGATCGTCCCATGTAACGGGGTCGAGTGCCTTGGTCTGCTGAGGAGATTGTCCCGCCGCCTGGTACGCCCTGCGTGGTGTTTGCGAGTGGACGGAGGAACTGCTTGCAGCAGGGCCCTTCGCTTGGCTGTCAGCATCACAATGACTCGGCAACGCCTTGATTCGCCAGTCGGACGGCATCCATCATTGTAGCGGTGAGTTTTGGTCACCACGTATACTCGTCTCCGCGCTCTGCTCTTTGACAGCATGAACGTGCAGGCGAGGCAAACTGGGTGCCTGGGGTAGGCTGATTGATTGATTGATTGTTTGTTTGTTTGTTTGCTTGTCTGATGCTGTTGGCATTCTCAATCTGTCAAATCTCGTTTGCTTGGTTTCGCCCTCGGCTGAGTTTTCTTCCACAGGCCTGGCATAAAAGAAATTTTGAAGAAGGAAAAAAAAAAAAAATTTACAGCCTGGACACTCGATGTCCTCTTGTTGCGATGCTTGTGTCGCCCTTTTCTTCTCTTTTGCTGTGCCGCTAGACAGCATCTCTTTTGTAATTTCCGCGCTGCCGGCATTGAGAAGAGACATTCCTTCCTTCAATCAGCCCGTCTGGGTGTGCTTAGTTTGGCGAACTTGGTTCCCTAGCCTGCGATGCCTCATCAAACAAAGCAACATCGTCATTATTCTCCCTCCCACCATATAGACCCTCGAACCCGGGCGTTCTCATGCCGATGGGACTCGGGCCTCTGCGTCGATGCAGCCTCCGAGCCGTGACAGGGGTGCGGCCGGGTGTCTGGCCGCTTCTAAATCTGCTCACTGGAGCTGTGTACGAGGCTGAGAGCCTGCTCTGGTGCCGAGCCTCCGGGAGCTGCTCAGGAGTCTGAGGCTGGCTGGTCGGCGAGGCCAGATCGTCATACACCCGGACCCGGCGGGCAGGTGTCGCGAGATCTCGAGCCAGTGTTGTCGGAAGCCGCGGAGTAGGCCGGCTCGGCAATGGGCTCTCTCTCGGCGGGGGAGTGTCATGAGAGGACGAGGGTGATTGATGACCGAGAAACGGGCACAGCTGCAAGAAGCGGCCGGCTCCTCTTGAAGCTCTACGAGGACCCGAAGGGGACTGGAGTGCACAGACCATCAGCCTCGCCTTCGTGATGTGGTCTGCATAACCTGCGCGCAGCTTACCGATGATCCTTGTTCTTCATCATGCTGCATACTGGAGGGTGAGTGGCACGAGGATGACTGGCGTCGGCGGTGCTCCCATGTTGAAGGCGCAGCCTCACCAGCCAGAGACGGCCGGGCACGGATTGGCTGGAGGTCCGTCAATTTCTCGACGACTACCGAAGGTTTCGTGACAACCTGCTACGTACCAGAGTGGATGAGCTTCCTCCCGAGGCGCGGCGTGGGCTCTGCGAGAATGGCGGGGGCAAGGAGGGTCGACGCTCTCCTGGACGAGGTCGATCAGTGGTCTCCAACCCCTGGGTCGTTGTCTGCACAGGTTCTTCAGCCACACTGCCCGTCAAAGCCTGTCTAGGCGACGTCGCAGAGGCGATCTCTTCCTCTGGCTCCTCTAGCAGGAACGACGTCTCATCCGCCACGCGAGTGTGTGGTCCGGCACCATTCGAAGGACTCGGGAATAGCCGAGGTCTGCGGGGCCGCATTGACAAGTATCGGCCTGAAGAAGGGGTGTCTGGCGAGGTGGGAGGTTGTGCATCAGATGCTGCGAGATCTGGTCCCTGTTGCTGCTGCCCTGCAAGAGCGAGCTCGTCCTCTCCAGCATGGCCAGCATGGTGAGCCGAGGAGTTGGTCTGAATGATAGAGGGCAGCATCGGCTCGGCATATGTTGGGTTGGGTGATGAGGACTCCCTGTTCTGTGAGACGGTAAGTGCCCTCCTGGGCTCCGGAAAGTCGAGATTGGGACTGGTCTTCCGCTTCACCGTCTCTTCCGAGGTTGGGTTTTCTTGCCTCTGCAGATATCTGCGGTATCGTCGACGGTTTTCCAACTCCTTGACCTCTGACATGGTCAGGGATATGACTGTCGAGTGGAGGCGGATCATAGTGTCCGTCAGGACATGCAACTGGTAGCTCGAGAATCAAATATATGTACAGTGATCCTCAATACCCTCGGGAGGGAGGAAGGGAGGCCGTGTACAGCCTAGGCAGGAGGCATATGATGGAAACATGTAGGAGGTGGAGGGAAGAAGATGCAAGATGCAGGTCCTGGAAGCTCAAGACGTCTGTCGTAGGTTTTCCAGACCATGGTAGCTATGGTTGTATACTTTGTCCAACACCTGTGGCAGGTGCGGGTCATCATCGAGTCCATACACACAAGACACAGAGAAAGGAGCAGAGGAAGCAACATCTTGCTAGCTAGCATTTTCTGGTATTCATGTCACCACCAAAGTAAAGAGGTTCCTGTTGTCATCACATGAATTCCACAGATTGCTAGCCAACAATGAATAGTGGAGTATTGTCGATTGCCTTTACAGATAAAAATAAATGCAGAGAGAGAAAATAGTTGAAATTAAGCTGAGGGTGAGAGGTGAGAGGGGGGAGGCCCCACTGTGTCCTGGGGCCCAGCCGTAATGGGCAGGCCATAATACGATGGGGTCTGGGTACTGTGGCGGCAGGTAGGTAGGTAGGTACCTTAGCAGTGCCTAGGCCAGCACTGTAGTACAAAGAACCACCACTACAACCTTTGAACTGCAAGTCTGTCTGTCTACCTGCAAGAAAGAAGGAGAGTGAACCTAAAGTTCATCCAAAATTCTTTCCAGATTGCTGTTGGTTTTTGTATGTTTTTTCTTCTCTTCTCTTTTTTTTTTTATTTTTTTTTATTTTTACAAGTTGTACAGTGTACGTGTCATTGTGTCATTGCATGTCCACCCCAGAAGCCAGAGGGGGAGGAGATATTTGTGACTACAGTACACTGCAAATCAGCCGCATTCTTTCAACCCTAGGGAGCTTTCATCAGAAGGGTGCCAGGACAACCCCGTTTGGGCCTTTCTTCGTCACTGGCCCAGGGCCCAGGAACAGGAACACGAGCCACCTCATTACCTCTCAAATGTCCTGCACTTTTGATTCACATTCAGACAATCACAGCAACACGAACCAACCCATCTGCATCATTTTGATTTGACCAGCCCAGAAGCCCCAGTTCCTGACTGTGCCAGAGCCCTCCCTATTGAGACAGCAGCTTCTTCCTCTTCCTCTTCTTCTTCTTCTTCTTCCTCCTGACCAGCAGCAAGTCTGGGTCCCCATCAACTTATCCCTGCATTACTCGCGGATGGGGGAAGCCTGACCCTGACCAGAGAGACACGACACCATCAAACGATCTGCAGAGCGTCGTCGACCACCACCACCATCACCACCACCTTAACCCCCTACACTAGCTGCCCTGCTTTCAGTGTCAAGGCTCTGCCCGTCGATCGAATATCATCACCCTGCCATCACCACTGCCCGCCGTGCCTGATGACCATCTTCTTCTATGGTATTCCTTCTCTCGACCACGATTCCACCACCTGTGGCTGCGGTCGCGGCTGAGGAATTGAGGCCCTGACAAGTTTACGGGCACCCTTCAAGCACGGCCACGGGAACAGCGCAGCCCAGGTCCCGCCCCCCAAACCCCCAGAGACGACGGGAGCGCAGCTACACCTCCTCCTCCTTCTCCTCCTCCTCCTCCTCCTCCTCCTCTCCTCCTTTTCCTGGCCCTCGTCCATCTCAGTCCAGCAGAGCAAGGTCGACGGCCCATGATTACGAGTCGTCCCAGCTAATGCACCGGCACCGTCTCGAGTCCGGCTCTCCTTCGACTGACCACCGACCGATCCCCCCCGTCATCCCGCTACCATGAATGGCGATATCAGCCTGTCCAAGGCCCTAGGCGGTCTGCGGATCGCCAACCTTTCTGACAGTTCCCTCCCCGAGACCGACGCTCCAGGAGACAAGTCGCCCGTCGCCGACGACGTCCCCGATGAAGCTGGCCATGGCGGTTCGCAACCCCAAGACGATCCTCGCGATTCATCCTCGACCCCGACACCCCTCGCCCGAACCCCCTTACAACAAGATCACCCCGCCGAGCCCAGCAACAGCCATCCCCAGCACAACATCACCGACACCCAGTTCCCCTTTGACGCTGCTGGCCCCTCCAGCGCAGCCAATACCGCAAGCTCCCTATTCGACCCACGGCTACAGCGCCAGCACACCGCACCTCTGGCCCCCCCGACCGACGCCTCGGACCGACCACGGCGAACCTCACCACGACCTGTGTCGGCAAACCTCTCGATCCCTCTATCCGCGTCGCAAAATGCAGAGGCCGGCCCGAGCATGTACCATCCCATGCTGCGGCCAGAGTCATCTCGATCTTCGAACTTGAGCGCCCCGTCCAGGAGTAATTCCAGCTCGGTGCGGCCCCCCTACGCAGGACCCGTCCCCCAGAGGGTTGCGAGCCAGAGGATCTATCACCCTGACGGCCGACGCGACCTGCCTCCGGGGTCTGCGCCTCCGAGGAAGAGCTCTAAGGGACAGGGAGGCGGCTTCGCGAACATGCCCGGCGGCCCCATGGCTCCACCGCCAAACAGCAACAACTTTGGCCCTCATATGCCTCCGCCCGGCAATCGCGAGGAATGGCAGGAGAGAGGTGCTGCCGTGGGCGTGAGACGGGAGGTAGACACCGAGGGGAGGACCGTGATCCGATCGATCAAAAAAGGGGTCAAGGACTTCAAATTCGACCGAGTCCTCGGCGAGGGCTCCTACAGCACTGTGTTCCTGGCTACTGACCGTACTAATAATAAGGAGTACGCCGTCAAGGTGCTGGAGAAGAAGCACATCATCAAAGAGAAGAAGATCAAATACGTCAACATCGAGAAGAACACCCTGAACCGCCTGACCGACCATCCGGGCATCGTTCGGCTCTACTACACCTTCCAGGACGAGACATCGCTCTACTATGTTCTGGACCTGTGCAACGGGGGCGAGCTCCTGGGCGTCCTGAAGCGGACAGGTACCTTTGATGTGGAATGCACACGGTTCTACGGCGCCCAGATCCTCGACGCGATCGAGTATATGCACGCTAGAGGTGTCATACATCGTGATCTGAAGCCCGAGAACGTGCTCCTGGACGACAACATGCATGTCAAAATTACGGATTTTGGCACCGCAAAGCTGCTGCCAGACCCGAGGGACCCAAAGCAGCCACCTGCGGACGATTCATCCGACGACGGGCGGGCAGCTTCTTTTGTCGGCACAGCCGAGTACGTCAGCCCGGAGCTCCTGACGGACAAGAGCGCTGGTAAGGCCAGCGACATCTGGGCCTACGGCTGCATAGTATACCAGCTCCTGGCCGGCCGGCCACCCTTCAAGGCGGGGTCAGAGTACCTGACCTTCCAGAAGATCGTGGCCTTGGAGTTCGACTTCCCCGCTGGGTTCCCGCCTGCCGCCCGCGACCTCGTCGAGCGCTGTCTCGTCCTGGACCCCGCAAGACGCCTGACTGTTGAGCACATCAAGAACCACGAGTTCTTCGAGGGTCAGAAATTTGGCAAGATATTGTGGAAACAGAGAGCGCCCAGGCTCCGGCCCTACGTGCCTCCTGCACAGGAGCCCCACATCATCCAGCTGAACGGCGCCTCCAGCTCCTCCCTGCCGTCCGCTCGAGGGCTCGCGCCGTCGAGCAACGGCGCAGCCCGGCCCTCCCGGATCATCACAGAGCTGCCACCACCGACGCAGCTGGACATCGAGTGGTCGCCGGTGCTGACCAGGACCAACGAGAGGATCCTGAAGCTTGGTGACCTGCTGGTCACCTCGTCGCCGATACCCAACAGCCCGCATGGGAGGCAGGATCACGAGACGCACAAGAAGATCTCCAGAATCTTCGGAGGTAGTACCTTGAAGAAGAAACAGAGGCTTGTCATGATCACCTCGAGTGGTCGCGTCGTGCTCGCTCCGGCGGGTGGCGGTGAGAAGAAGGCCAAGACTGAGATCTCCCTGCTCACTACGGACTGCGCGTGGCGCACCCAGATCGACGTGAAGGGGCAGGTTGTTTGGTGTATCGACTCGGTACGTCCCATTTGGGTTCCCCCCCCCCTTTTTTTTTCTTCTTTTTTTTTCCCTTTCTTCTTCTAACAGTTCATTCTCCAGAACGGTACACACTATCTGTTCGAGCCACCAAAGAGCTCCTCATCACTGAGCGTCGACGCGGGTACGGCAGACGACTGGATCGAGGCCGTCGAGAAGGCCAAGGATCTTGCCATCTCCCAGGATCTCATGGGTTCCTACAACAGTGACAACGGCTTTGGCGACATGTCTTCGTCCATGTCTCCCAGCCCGGCCAGCACGCTCTCGCGCGCTATGCAGTATCCAGAGGGAGGGTTCAGCGTCAATGATCGGTCCGGACGGCACCAGCTGAGCAAGAGCCAGGCCAGCCTGGACGATCCTCAGCAGACAAAGAAGAACCATCGTTTCAGCAAGCGACAGTCCAAGAACGGCCTGGGCACTGCGGCTTTCTAAGTCAGCCCTCTTCATACATTTTACGTACATGCACACACACACACACACACACACACATCGATACATCTTCATCATACAGCAGCACGTCAACAAGGCATTTTCAGCCCGTCCTATGTCAATATACGGAGGGTGGTCCAGGCGAACGGAGATTCCTGTCCACTCTTTTCCCCCTATCTTCTTTGTTTTCTTTTTTTCTTCTTCTCCTTTTTATTAAGTCTCCATCTTTTTTTTTTTCCCCTCGGCCTCTCTCTCCTTTGGCATTTTCCGGCGTTGGCAGGCGAATTAGGAGTGGCAATCAGTGCTCTGCTTTGGAAGCCAGGCGGGGTCTTTTCTTGTTCTTGTTCTTCTTCTTCTTCTTCTTCTTCTTCTTCTTCTTCTTCCTTTCTGGGTTTTCTCTTCATCTTCTTTTTTTCTTTTTGATCTCTTCACAGTGAAAAAGGCAAAACATCATTCAGCATTGAGTCGGCCTTCCTGATGATCGCCTCCAGGTCAAGAGGGGCATTCTATTTATCTGAGCAGCCCTGCGGAGGTCAAGAAGGGACCGAAATTTTCTTTTGTCTGGGAGGTACAGTCGGGCCTGGTTCAAGGCAAGGCGGGAGGCGTGCTATTGTGCTGTGGATGTACAGCAAAGTTCTTTAATCGGCATCTGTTGAGCGCGGCGTACAGCTTGACCGGATGAGAGTTGGTGGTGGTGATGATAGGGAGGGGAGAGGGGGGGGGGGAAAGAAAAAAAAGACAAAAAAAGAAAAAAAAGAAGAAAAAAAAAAAAAAAGAAGAAAAAAAAAGGGCGCATCAACAACAACAACAACGACAAGAAAACAATCAAGGCCATCTGGCGTGGATTGTGGACAGGTGTCATGGTGGCGCGATCGGGCGACCACTGCTGCAAGCATCTTGATCTGCAACACGCACACTCATCTTCCTCCTATTCCCACGGCTCGTCCTCTAGCAGCAGCAGCAGCAGCAGCAGCAGCAGCACTGGTGTTGGTGCCTGTGGTGTTGTTGGTGTTGGTACCCGAACGGCTGGTGGGTGCGATACCCGTCCCCTCCACTACAACACGCCGTCATCCCCTGCAGACGGCAATCTGCAGCAGCACACGCACCAGCACCACTGCCCGCTAGGTCTAGGCCCGGCGCTGGACCTGCAGGCGACCCTGCATGCGACTACAGCGCTACCACGGCAGCACCAGCAGTTGACCAACACACCCTTTCCTCTTCAGGCTCCTCTGGTGGTGGGAGGACCGCATAATCTTCTTCATCTCACCACCCAGGAGGATCCTGCTCTACGGGGCCACCGAGGAGCAGCACATCCACCGCCACCTCCACCTCCTCCAGGTCCCGACCCGGTTCCAGCAGAAGCAGCAGAAGCAGCAGCAGCAGCAGCAGCGGCGCCACCAGCTACTACTGCAGGGGCCCTTCACGACTGCCGGGAGCACGCCCAGAAACGTGGGAGCCCCTGTTGTTCAATCTCCTGCTCCTCCTGGCCTCGCCCTGCTATTGCCTCGACCCCACCGCAAAACTCAACCCTCCTTGTCCTCCTCCTCCTCCTGCTCCTCCCTCTCCTCCTCCTCCCTGGTGGTCCAAAACACCGACGACCACAGCGACCGCGACAGCAACCACAATCACGACAAAAAGAACGATCACGACCACGATCACGACCACGACCACGAGACGTGCGCCTGCAGCAGCTGACGACGCACCTCGACCAGCCAACACACACGAGCCCGGCCAGAAGGGGACTCGAGGCCGTCCTGGCGGCTGCTGCTAGTTCGAGCTCGTTACCACGGCTTCCCACGCTGCGTCCAGTACTGATCGACCAGCTGAACTCGCCCCCCTGACCACCGCCGACGCTGTTCCCACCCCAGCAGGCCCCGATACCACCACTGCCGCTGCCACTGCCAATGTTCATGTCCATGTCCATGTCGACACCGACCCAGAATCCGACCCTTCTGCTACGACTCGCCCTCGACATCCCCCTCCTACTGCTGCAGCGCTAGCCACTGCGCCGCCCGACAAGCCTCTGCCTGAAGTACCCCTACCGCCGCCGCAGCAGCCCCGGCACGCTCCTCATCATCCTGCTACTGCCCATCATCATCATCAGCATCATCAGCAGCAGCACCAGCAGCACCAGCCGCAGTCTCCTAGCGACAACGAGCACGAGCACGAGCACGAGCACGAGCAGCACCACCACCAGCGCCACACTCGATTCCCGAGCCAGGGCTCCTACCTACAGGAGCTACAGCAGCAGTCCCCCTTCCGGGTCCGCAGCGATTCCACCGCCAGCAGCCATCGCCATCGCCGGTCCTTTTCCGCATCCCGCCTCTGGAACCCGACCAATTCGACGCGCAGTTTCCTCCTGCGCTCCACCCCTCGACCGCCGCCCCGACCCCCGAGCCCCGCGACACCTCCTGCCGTCCCCATCCCACACCTCACCCTCGACGTCTCCTCCGTCAACCTCGCCGGCGTCGTCACCCCTGCCGGAGAGGTCCCACTACTGTCGCCTCAATCAACAGATCAACAACAACAATCAAAGGGGGGCCGCACGAGCCTGCAGATCGACCAGGCGGGACGGGACAGTATCAGCCTGCCCAGGTCTGTCAGGCATTCCTACGACGAGATACGCAGCAAGAGCAGGAGCAGCCTCACGCCATCCCCGAACACCCACCGCCCCGGCCAGGCTGCAGAGGCAGGACCGTCGAGCAGGCGACCCGAGACTGTCCAGGAGCTGGAGCCAGACCCCGACGAGGGGAGAGCAGGGCGAAAACGCGGAGCCGATCGCAGCAGGCCGGCAGTGACGCCCACCGGTCACGTCTCGGACAAGGGAAAGGGCAAGGGCAAGGCAGTCATGGCCTCCGACAATGAACCCGAGCAGCAGCAGCAGCAGCACGAGCACGTGGGAGCGTCCTTCGAACGGGACCTCGAACAGGGATTCGACCCACACCGGAGAGACTCGATCGGCTCGTTGGATGACGACGGGATAGGCTCTGCCGATGCCTCGAGTGACTCGTCCATAAGGGGCGATCCAGATGCACCCGTCGTCGACGAGGAATGGGGGCCCCAGCACCCGTGCTTCCCACACCTGAACCCCCACGTCCCGGTCGACTCGCCAGAATACGCAAACACCCGCATCATTAGGATAAAACGAGACTGGCTGCTCCAGGGTGACCTGGCACCCACCTTCTCCAACCTGTACCCGGAGATCCTCGACCCCGCGGGGCTGTCCGAGGTCGAGTTCCGGAGGGTCATCGACAAGCTCAACTCGGAGCTCGTCATGATCTTCGACCCGTACAGCTTCAGGAACATCATGGACGGCGTACTGGGCCTCCTGACCGGGTGGCTGTGGGACGACTTTGGGCTCACGTACGCCAAGGCCAGGCTGGCGAGGCTCGAGCGGTGGATTGAACGATGGAACCAGGAGATGGAGAAGACCGCTGGTGGCGACGACATTGTCATCCCCCCCAAGATTGTGCCTCTGAGGCAGACGGCATATATGACAGTGCGTCGAAACCCTCCCCCCCTCTTTCCTCCCCCCCCCCCCTCTCTCTCTCCCTCTCTCTTTTTGCCAGTACGACATGACAGCAGAGCTGACAGCCTCCAAGCTCGATATCCAGATCTTTGCCCCTCAGATCCAACCAGCCTAGGACACAACAGGCGGCGGGTCAAAAGTTGACGAGGCTGACATACCCGCGGCACTCTCCGCGGCGGTCATGTCGAGTTGATGGACGCTTCTCCGTGTCTGCTGCCGATGAAACGTTCTTCCTACCAGACAAGCTACTACAACGCCCCTAATTAGCGGTCTCTCTCTCTCTCTCTCTCTCGCTCTGTTTCTCTTTCTCTCCCTCTCTCACGCAAACTCTCTCATATATGAAACACATTTTAATTGGCTGTGCGCGATGAATTACGACAATACCCCCAACCCTTTCCTTGTCTTCTTTGCTTTTACCCCTTCTCTTCCTTTTTTCTTTTTCTTGTATATTCATACCTCCCTGCGCTTTTTTTAATACGTAGATTTTTGGGTCTCGAATTTACAAACCGCAACGCATGAGCGTGAGGCGTTCTGGTTTGACTTTTTTTTCTTCTTCGGTGGTTGGCCTCGCGGCCACTTTTCGCTGTGCATAGTTCCCCCCTGTCTCCCCACTCACTCCTCCTTTCTTTCAGTTGCGATCGATTGGATGATGATGATGGAGGAGGAGGAGGAGGAGGCAGTAGAGGGACTTGTTTATGATTTCCGATGAGGGGAGCTACCAGAAGAAGAATGTTTATGACTTAATTTATTCCGAATTGAATGGGAGTCGCTCTGAGCGTGCGTGCGTTTCCTTGTCCTGTTGAGGTGTGAAGTATGGATATTGTAATAGTGATTGAGGAATGGGATATGCTGCCCACTTAATTAGAGCCTGGAGGTCAGAGAGAAATGCGCTCCCAGACAGCCAAAGATGTTCAACTTTTTTTTTTTTTTTTTTTGACAAGCTGGCACAAAGAAGAATCAAGGTACGCCCGATTTCTATTCTACGTGAGTCGTGTAGATGAGGAGGAAAATTACCAAGTACAGCGCGATCCGATCTTTGACGTTTGAGGTTCCTGTCCTCCCCTCCCCCCTTCTTCTACAGCCACACCGAGCATCTTCCACAGTTCGATGTCTTCCTGTTCTTAGTAATGTAATACAACAATTTTTCCAAGTTGCTTCCGGGGACTTGCTATTCATGATAATAATGACCAGGCCCGTCCCATAAATGAAAAGGAAACCTTTGGCTCTCATTCTGCTCAGCTCATCGAAAATTACACAAAATCTCGGGGCACCGAGCACCATCCTCATTATTTCTTCAAGGTTCTTATTTTGCATTGGATTGTAATTTTTTCTACTTGATCCAGCCAGCTGTGTCACACTGGCGTACGTTGCCGGTCACTTGGTATTACTGGAAACCGCCTGCCGTTGAGGAGTTTTGGGTGGTAATTAATGAATGCCGAAGCACTGGCCTGGTAAGTCTGCGTTGAACGTGTTGGATCAACAGACTGCGTGAATAACAACATAAAGTATATATAGTCATCTTGGCCGAGCTGAATTGTGAGACACTTTCTCATGTGCGTTGGAATTGTGAAAGCAGACGAGAGAGAGAGGGAGAGAGAGAGAGAGAGAGAGAGAGAGAGAGAGAGAGAGAGAGAGAGAAGGAAAAAGAGAAAGAGATTTACACGTAGCAGACTTCCCTGCCTTGCGCAACCCACGTCGCGTTCGCATTATTATATTCCGCACACAGGTTGATACAAGCATTCAGGCCCGTGACCGGCTGATTTACCACATCGTCCCAGGCATTGCCCAACAGGTTTGGTGCTGCAGAACTTGCGGAACACGTAGTCCCTCCGACTCAAAAGGTGCCCGAGTACAGAATATCGTTGGCCGAGGGGCCAGTCACGTTACAATGACGATGTTGGGCCGACGACGTCGGTCGTGGTGACGGAGACGGTCTTGGTGGGGGTTCGGGTGGGGAGGAGGGGAGGAAGACGAGTCGTCTGGTGATGCCCTTTGGGGGGGGGGAGGCTCTTTTGAGAAGCCAGATAGCCTCCGACGACGGCGCTCACTGCAGCACCGATGCCTATCACGAGGAATATGCTGAGGACAATGTAGAAGGTCCGCGGGGCCAGGCGGCAGATCCGCTTCCTCGAAGGGGTGGGTATCGCTCTCGGTACTACGGCTGGTGGTGCCTTGCCGTACTCAATGGGGGAGAACTGCCCGGCGGCGTGGACGGGCTCAAGGAACTGGTTCGGGTCTGTGACGACTTGGAGGCGTTGGCCTGTGTCTGGTACTGCCTGGGCAAGGTCGCGGTAATAGTGCTCGTTGTAGGCCATGACTGGAACACCAAGAGTTCGGCTTGTCTGCTCTTCTGAAAAAAAAAAAAAAAGGTGCTTGGGGAGTGTTTCAACTTCAGGTACGAAGGGAAACGGCTGGGTATAATATACTTAAGTACATAGATCTCTTTCGAAACGGCATCTTGCAACGAAACCCACTTGGGAGGGGCACAACTATATTGAAAGGAACATTACACCCTCCTCTATGGCACAGGGGCTCTAGATATTACTCTTTATTATTGAGAGATATGGCTGTCAGCCTTCGTGATACGAAGTTTATTCAAACCCATGCCTGTCCAGCTTGCTTAAACCTTTTAACCTTCCCGCATGAAGGCTCTAGGCTCACTGTATGGGAAATGAAGTGGTGGCATCTGTGACCTCAGTCTCACTGCATGCCCCGGCCTAGTATGGTTCTGGACATGAGAATACGATAAGCTCGTTTTTCCTGTCTCTTGTTTTTTTGGTGTGGATGGTAAGGCTAAAGGATCCGAGCCTCACTAGAAATATTAAATATGTAAGCAGGAGTAGATGAAGAATGCTGCTGTCTTTTCATATCTGAGCCCTCCTGGGGATAAGTATCTTGGTTTTGTTTTTGCAACACGATAAATTTGAGAAATTCTGTTTGAGTCTAGATCAAGTCATGTGAATGGACCTCTGCAGCATGGCTCACAGCTGGCAATTGTCTGTGAATAAGACAAGAGAGAGAGTGAAGAGGGAGAAAAAGAAAAAGAAAAGGGGAGAGGGGGGTGGGGGTTGGGGGTGGTGGCGCAGAGCATTGGCTTTGATATAAAGGCTCTGTCCATTGGCTTTTATGCTTAAATTAAACCTTTCTTTATTGAGATTGAACCATGGTTGTTTCGACTTGCTTCTAATCATGACGAATTTTTCCAGTTGCAGTAATGAAAAGAAAGTAACCAGAAGGAGACCTTGGGCCACGCACCTCACCATCAACACCCTCTTAACCCATGATCATGCAGGACTGTTCTTTCCACCAGCCCCCAAGGTCCCAAAACACCATCACGGAATTCGGATCAATTCATCCGAATTTCTGCTTGAAAAGGCTCCACCTGAACAGCACCTGCCTGTCATGTAGCAATAGTAAAAGATGTCCGATCTTCGCAGGCGGGAGCGGCAATAAGGCGGGCCCCAATTGTTGTGTAAACATGACGAACTCTGCATATCTCTTTCACCATCGTCCTTTTTCTTGAATAAAGGAAAGAAAGGGGAAAGAAAAAAAAAAGAATTCCACCCGTTCAGGATCAGCTTCATCCTTCTAATATTTTGATCTTCTTCTCTTTACTTTTTTTCTTCTTCCTTTCTTTTTTATTATTTTAAAACAACAAAAGCAACAAAAACATTGGCATTGTTGCTGTTGATTCTGAATATCAGTCAGATCCCATTCACAACTCCTCCCTGTCTTGTGGTGGTGACCTCCTCATGAGAGAGTCAGACGGCGCGAGAAACGATGGTTGTGACTGTCAGGTTACCAGACGATCATGATGAGAATGAACAGAAAGGCAAGAAGGTGACCAAGGCCCGAAACAAATACGTACAGTTCCTCTCCGAGCAGTGGCTGGTGTTTTGTTTCGGCCTGGCTTGTGTGTTGGCGTGGAAATGGCCCGGTAAGCCTCAACACCATACTACCCCTTGTTGCTTTTCTTTTGTTACGTTGTTAGGAAAGAAGGGAGACTGACGTATTCTTGCCACAAGATGTTGCCGCCACTGGGGGTCCGATCAGATCCGAGTACAGCATCCTGTACGGCTCTGTCGCCATCATCTTCCTCATCAGCGGCCTGCAGCTCTCGACCCAGAAGCTCCGCGAGAACCTCTTCAACTGGCGCCTGCATATCATTGTGCAGGGGATCAGCTTCATCGTTATACCCGTGATCTGGCTTGGTCAGTGTGCTGCCCCCTCCCTCCCCCCCAACCCAGGGGAAAACCGAGATCCTGTCCTTGTCTTTGTTTGCGCGGGTTCGATCTTGCTGACCCAAAGTCTTCTGCTTCAAGTGATCATGTGGATCATCATCGCGGCCGGCGACCTGGAGACCAAGATCATCGAGGTCCCCGTGCTCATCGGGATGCTGGTGACAAGCTGTCTGCCGACCACCATCTCTTCCAACGTCGTCATGACCCGTAATGCGGGCGGCGATGATGCGGCGGCCATCATCGAAGTGGTCATCGGGAACGTGTTTGGGTCCTTCATCAGCCCTGGGCTCATTTATGCCCTCATCCCGCGCAGGCCCGAGTTTACGTCGTGGATGCCAGCCTCGCCGAGCACCCTGGGGGCAATGTATAGTGGCGTCGCCGAGAAGCTGGGTCTCACGGTCATCCTGCCGCTCGTGGTGGGACAGTCGATACGGATCCTGTTTGAGCAACAGGTTGTCTGGTGTGTGACGCATCTAAAACTTGGGAAGCTGTCGACCTTCTTCCTCTGTACCTTGATATGGTCAGTCAAACTACCTGCAGTGTCCGCATCTTACTAGTTGGAAAGTCGAGGGAGAAGGGCGAGGACGGGCTGGCCAAGCTGACTGTGACGACAATACTTTTGATCAGGTCCACCTTCTCCAACGCCTTCAAGACGGGTGCCCTCTACACCATGCCCAAGGCCTCTATCTTCTTCACGGTCTTTATGAACATCGGACTCTACATCTTGTTTACCATAATCTGTTTTGTGCTCGCCCGGCCGCCGCACAACCTCGTGAAGAAGGCGATAGGATCGCGGCTCGCGAGCCTGTCGATCCCTCGGCCCATCAGGCACTTTATCACCCCTCGACAGATGTCCAAGGAGCAGGCGATCGCCGTATGCTTCTGCGGCGCGGCCAAGACCACGGGTGTCGGAATCCCGCTGGTGGCGGCAATGTGGTCGGGCCGGGACGAGCTGACGAGGGCATACCTGCAGATCCCCGTGCTGCTGTACACCATGGAACAGGTGTTTCTGGCCCAGGGCCTGGTGTACGTCTTCAAGTGGTTCTTGAGACGGAGCGTGCACAGTGAGCTGGACGTGGAGAGTGTGAGGGGAGAGCGTGGGCTGCGAGACCTGGACGGGGCGAACGAGACGTCGCCGTCTCCCACCACGGAGACGGTGATAATAAATGATGAGAGGCTGTGGGTGGAGGCTGGCGTCAAGGAAGTCAAGCTTTGAAGGGTGTTTAAATTATTCTGTTCTCCTACTTATGTATGTGCTTGTGTGATTCTTTGCGGATATAGATTATACCCCTTTGCTCTTTAGGAAAGTGTCGTCAGCAGTTTAGGAATTGGAGTATACATGACTGTTGTTACACTTTGGTCTGATTATTGTCTTTTCCATACATGTTGAGGTGAGTTCTTGAGTAAATTTATACTTTGCCGTGTTCCTAGGATGCATGATGAATTTTCCCCAAAGCTTTGCTCTCGTTGAGATGGGACCTCTTTGTGGCCGTTTGTTCATGAATACTTAGTTTCTATCTTTCTTACTCTCAATATTCTAACCTCTCTGTGATCATTTAGAACTGAGTGTCTTGATGTGCTCAGTTGGTGCTCTTCAAGTAGTGGACCCAGGTGGTTATACATTGATATTCGCTTTCTTGTGGAATAATAGGAATGCAGTGTAACCCTCACGATTGCCATTCATTGGCAGTATATATCTACATTCAGACATAGCATCCTAAGTCGTATCAGAGCCCATACTATGGTAGGAAATTAAATTCTTTCCTGACGTTAGGTACTTGGGGAATCATCGGAGGCCATACTTGACCAACATAAACAAGATAGAACTTCCTGTCCACTACTGTGAAGACCAGCAGAATCACTATATCTGTGCTCAAGGCTGGTGCCTCGGTTCAACTAGATAAGAATTATTTTCATAATAAGTACTCATGCATCTTTGTGGAGTCAGTTTTGCCAGAGGTGGTGTTGAGATAGTAGATTGTTGATGTTGCAGCGATAGAGGATCTGCATCCCTGTCACTGCATGTTCAGGGCTTCAGTTACTATTAATTACAGGGCCTCAGGGGCTAATAGCAGGGCCTACCACACTTCTACAGGGCCTCCTGTCACACACTATCAGACCAGGGGGCCCTCGACTTCAGGCCTCATACAGCAGTTACTCCAGCACCCCTCCACCAAAATGAGAGCTGCTTACTTATTCACACAATAATCAAGCCAACATTACTCTGGTCTCGCCCATCAATTGAAGGGAACCATCCCTCGCTCCTCAAGATGGGCACCGTCAGCAGCAGCGACAAGCTGCTCGTCAGCTCCTCCTCGTCGCCCCCTCCAGCTTATCATGAAGCACAGGCATATCCCAGACTCCAGCCAGGCCGGCGCCTGCGGAGGACCCTCTCACTCCGTCTCGTCGTGGCCCTGCTGGTCGCCATCCAGCTGTCCTGGCTGTACCTCTGGAACAGCCGCACACGAGGCCAACAACCTCGAGCTGTCCTGTCGGCCCTCGAGAAGAAGAAGTTCGAGGCAGGCCTGGCGTCCTGCGCGGCCCTCGCCACGTTCCCAGCGAGGATTGAGCCCTGGGACCGCAGCGAGAACCCGAGGTGGAACCATGTGAGCGGCCAGGCCGGGACGGTGGTGCTGCGTAATGCAACGCTTTTTGACGGCGAGGCGTTCCTTGAGGGCTCCGTCGATATTGTCTTCTCCAGGGGTCTCATCACCTCCGTCTCCCCGGCTGGTGCGGTCGTGACCGTGGACTACGACGACGACGACGACGACAACGGCGGCGGCGGCACCAAGGA
Organism: Cryphonectria carpinicola; assembly: GCA_014849955.1. NCBI lineage: Eukaryota > Fungi > Ascomycota > Sordariomycetes > Diaporthales > Cryphonectriaceae > Cryphonectria > Cryphonectria carpinicola. The sequence goes on along the minus strand of JACWRQ010000092.1, from coordinate 62,693 downwards.
AGTTGATCTCCGCGGGGCATACGTGACACCCGGCCTGGTCGACATGCACGCGCACCACCTGGCCGTGGCCTGGCCCAAGACCGAGGCCACAGAAGACGGCAACGAAATGCATCCCGACTTTGGCCCGCTCACGCCCTTCGTGAGCGCCATCGACGGCATGAAGGCCTACGATGTGGCCACCAGGCTCATCGCCTCGGGCGGCGTCACGTCCAGCCTGGTCATCCCGGGCAGCGCCAATATCATGGGCGGCGAGGGCGCTGTTGTGAAGAATGCCGTCAAGCCGGGGCCGAACGGCGAGTACGTGGTCGAGGAGATGCTGTTGGACCACGGGGTCGAGACGGCCGAGAGGCACCGGTACATGAAGATGGCCTGTGGCGAGAACCCCAAGAGGATTTATGGGCACACGAGGATGGGGAACGTGTGGGTGCTGCGGAAGTGGCTCGCGAAGGCCAAGGACCTCATTGACAAGCAGGACGCGTGGTGCGAGAGCGCTCATGTGGCGGCGGCGGCGGCGGCGGCGGCAAGGAGCAGCAGCACCGATCCCCGGGCGAGGATGCTGGCCGACAAGGGCGGGTTCCCCGAGGAGCTCGAGCTGGAGAGCACCGCGGCCATGCTCAGAGGCCGTGTGGCCATGCATAACCACTGCTATGAGCCCGAGGACATGGAGACCATGCTGCGCGTCTCCCACGAGTTCGGGTTCCGCGTCCGGGCTTTCCACCACGCCATCGAGGCCTGGCAGGTCCCTGAGATGTTGAAGGAATATGGCGAGAACATCACAGTCGCGACATTTGCGGAATTCGCACTCTACAAGCAAGAGGCATACGACGCCAGCCTGTATGCCGGCAAGATCCTCAACGACCACGGCGTTCTGGTGGCCTACAAGTCCGATAATGGCGATGAGGATCTCTCGGCGCAGTATCTGAGGCTCCAAGCCGCTGTGGGTCACTCCTTTGGCCTGCCCGCGGACAAGGCGCTGCAGTCCATCACCTCGGTCCCAGCCAGTGCCATCGACCTCGATTTCCGCGTGGGCTACACACGAGCGGGGTATGATGCCGATCTTGTAGTGTGGGAATCGCATCCTCTTTCCGTCGCTGCCACGCCGAAGCAGGTCTACATCGACGGCGTGGCGACCCTGGACCCCGTCAAGGTCGAAGAGAATGCAGCGCATGTCGTCTTCGAGACCGCTGACGATGTGCACAGGGGCGCGGGGAAGCCTGAGATGCGCGCCACGATTGATGAGGAGGAGAGGTTGCAGGTCTGCACGGACGTGCGCAGGCCGGGCCAGACCATTGTGATCAGCGGGATTACCAAGTCATTCCTGGACGAGAGGTCAGGCGTGCTGCCCACGAGCGAGAGCGCGTCGTCGTCGTCGTCGTCGTCGTCGTCCCCCCTTGGCTCAAGCCTGACGCTCATCATTCAGGACGGCCAGGTCGTCTGCCTGGGCTCCAGCGAGGCTGGAGACTGCGCCAACACCGGTATCCAACTCTCGGATGATAACAATCATGTCGTCCACATCCGCCTCAAGAATGCCCATCTCACCCGTGGCTTGACGGCTGTGACATCCTCACTGGGTCTCGCTGAGATCACCACAAATCCAGACACCGGCGACGGTCTGGTCGATGTGGTCAAGCCCAAGGAGGCCAAAGATGCGGAAAATGTCGACTACGCGAAGTATGCCGTCAGCCTCGCAGGTGGCGAGGTGAATGCCAAGGCCTTTGCCCGCGCCAGGCTGGGGGGTGTCACTAGGGCTGTCCAGCCTCCTCTGACACAAGGCGGACTGATCACGGGCGTGTCTACTGGTCTGAGGACAGGACTGCATAGTACGCTTCTTAATGGTGGTCTGTTCCAGGAAGATGTCGCCGTGCATGTTGTGCTGGGGCAGGATGCCAAGGCCAATGATGGCGCTGTGAGTATGGCCATCGAGAGGCTCAGGGCGCTTGTGAAGGCTGGTGGTGAAAGCGTGAAGGGGGCGGAGGACACTGATGCTACGAATCCCTGGGCCTTAGTCGCCAATGGTTCGATGCCTCTAGTCATCAACGCCGCCTCAAACGTAAGTCTTCTTGCTCAACCGCCCGAAATCTCTTTTAATCTTCCTTCATCTCACTAACAAGGGGTTTGAGTGCAGCACGATATCCAGCAGACAATCCTACTGAAAAAGGACTATCCTCATGTCAACGTCGTCATCTTGGGAGGTCATGAAGCGCCTCTTGTAAGTCATGTTTCAAGATGGGGCTTGCCAGCCCACCCTCTGCAGAGAAATTTTGTTGCTGATGATGAATGCTTCTTTCGAAATTCTAGTTCGCTCGGGAGATCGCGGAAGCAAAGGTCCCTCTGATCCTGACGGCGACTCGCCCTGGTCCAGACAGCTGGGCCAAGATCAATTCGCTGCCTGGACCGCCCCTCAGTAGGAGTCCAGCAGACGTCCTGAGCGAGGCAGGGGTGTTTTTTGGCATCTCGATCCTCAGTCAGGGTGGTAAGTTCATGCTCCCTCTCTTCTCTACCTATGAACACATTGCCTCTCGGTCATCATCATCATCATCTTTTTTTTCTTCTTCCGATGCTACACGCTTACTGACATCCTCCCCACCAATCAAAGGAGCCCCCAGTGATTCACGCATTCAATCTACCGCCCTCGAGGCATCCTGGGCAGCCAAATATGCAGGCCTGAGCGAACGAGAGGCGCTGGCCCTTGTCTCGACCAACATTGAGCAGATCCTGGGCCTCGAGGCGAGCGGTGACATTGTGGTCTGGGAGGGCAACCCGTTGCAGTTTGGGACGCCGGTGCTGGGTTTCCAGGCGCAGGGCGGGAGGCTGGAGCTTAGTAGCTGTTGGCCCAATGAGGTGGATGAGTAGATGGCGGGTTTTGAAACTTGTGGTGTGCCTGAGTATAGTTGATTTCCCATCCGTTGGGCGGCTGTTGGGGCCTTCAGCGTGGCGCTAGACACACACACAAGTACTTTTCTATACAGGTGTAAATATGTATTTCACTTGATACCTCCGCAGCTTGTGATCTGGAAATGGAAAGCCTTTTGACTCAGCTGAACATACTGATTACCCACCATTGATCCTGTCGCTGGCACAAGAAATACACAACATCCATTTTGCGTACTCGTTGGCCTGGCATTTTTCATACGCAAGTACAAAGTAGTGTGATCAGAAAGGAGTGGGGGCCTTTCTCTTTGGGGGGGGGGGGGGGACGGGCTGGGCTGGTCAGTGATAAGAGACCCCCACTCTCCCTCCCATATTTCCCTGAGAGGGGCCTAGATCACGGCGGGATTGGATTTTCTTGCAGCCCGTCTGCAAGACTATTAAAGTTTGAAACAGGCCTGCATGGGGGGGGGGCATCCAAATAATTCCCTTGAGCCAGCCGCTCAGTCCAGTTCAATGTAGACAAGACCGTCTCTCTCTCTCTCTTTTGTCCCCTCTCAACGCGAGAATCTTACACACCACCTTCGGATACTCCCCCCCACTCTCCTTCTTTCTTTCATGGACGGGCATGGACTAGAGTAGATAGATGGTCAGACCAATTTCGGATCGTTGCGTTGTATTACAAACCATGAAATGATGAATTGTCCTTGGCGGATTGAACCGACTGGATTTCTGCTTCCCACCGAGGGACAAAGCCGCTGGCTGGGGTGAGGGGATCAGCGGGTTACAAAATGATGTTGTTGACGGTTTTCTGTTCTGTATATATATTAAGTAAGTATTTATAAGTATAGAATGTCACCCTAGATCGGACAAACATGTTTTGTTTTCCGGATCGTCGTCCTGGCAGATCAAACAGAAGCTTATTTTATTCACTTGCAGAACGGCCGGGGGGGGGGGAACACTCCGATCGATTAAGTGACAACCCACTGCATTAGATTTCTGGGCTCCCCCGTCAAGATGTTGGTTATGTTGGAGCCTGCTGGGCACGAGGGAGTGGTCCACAAGGAGCCGGCTCCGAAACGTCCAAGATACTATAGTACTGCTATGTACAATGTATGCTACATACTTCTTAGCCACGCGCCCGCTCGACAAGGTCTCTCTCCTCTTTCACAGTCTGGGGGCCGAAACCCCTTGATTAATCACTTGAAGTACGTGCCTGGAGAACGGGCCTCGCATCCAAGCGTGCCGCCCGTGCAGATGTGGCGTGCCCCCCCCCCCCTTTTTATTTTTTATTCTTCTTTTCTTTTTTATTCTTCTCATCTCTGCAGAAACTTGACTGGTCCAATCTCTACTGATTGGAGGCCCGAACCGCTTTTCTAGCACACCCACTAACCTGCACACAGACTTGCTTGTTTGACATTGATGTGTGGCGGCCCTGATGATTGGCACCACACGGATTTTCTCTTCCAGCTCGTCTTATAGGTTCAAGATATTCCGTCAGTCAGGACAAGCCAAGCGCTGGCAAGGCTTGCTAAGTGATGAATAGGATATCGCTGCCAGAAAATAAAGAACACCCCAACCCCTCGTCATTGGGAGACTTGCAACATGTGTGAACTCGGCATTGCATGATGATAAAGAAGAGAAGGAAGAGGGGGATCATATCATATTCCCACAATCCCAGATCTCACAAGGCTTGGGAGCAGCATCCCTTATCATTCTGGCGTTGGTGAGCCTCCTTCAAATCTAAACCTTCTCGATCCTCCTTTCAGTCGGGTTTCTCGGAACAATTTAGTTCTGACGGCCTTTTTTTTGATGGATCACTACCGCCACAGGTAATAAATAATGCAGGGGAGGCGGCTCGGATGCAAAACCCCTTGCTCGTCTATGTAAATAAGGAGCCTCTAGAGCGCTTCAGCTCTGGCTTCCCCCCCCCCCTCCCAGTTCTGGTTATGTACTCATCAGGGGGTAATACAGAATGGAGATTGGGCCCATGGGCGGCCCCCCACTCTGCAGCTTGCATCCAACATAGTACAGTAGTAAATAGACATTGTAGTCGTTTGTGCTTTGATGCCAGTGGGATGGATGGGATGTTGGCACCTTGCCCATCTCGGATGGTAGGCTGTTGTGTTCCTACTTAGACTAATAATTGCCTCGTCCTCATACAACCTTCGTTCTCATTTCTTCTTGTCCATTTTCTCTGTTCTTTGCGCACACTGGAATTTTTCCCCCTTCATCATTCTTGACCCTTTCTTGACGGGCTTGACTTGCCGTCAACTTACGTTCCTTGATCGCTGGTCTCTTGAGATCACATTTCTTTCATTCCCTTCTTCTCTTCTTGCTTTTCTACGCACTCATTTGGCAAGCTGCTGAGCAACACCCGATCTCTGTTACGACTCCTGAACTCTGTCTGCATACATGAGATCTTGCCATTCTTCTGTATATCGCGAGACGACAGTATACAGAGCTTGAATCTTTGCAAGGAACAATTCTCCTTCTTCTTAGTACCTTCTTTACAGAGCTATCATCCAGAAAACACAAGTTCTTGAACTTCTTTCAGTGATTATCCACAATCAATTTCCGTCCCAGTGACAAGATCATTTCTGTTCCGAAATAAATCGACAATTGTTCTATTCTCGAGACACTGAAGAAACCATGAGATCTACGCCAATCATCGCAGCGGCTCTGGCCGCCACTGCCAGGGCAGCCCAGGACGAGCGAACCTTTGCCGTGCTGCGCTTCTACGGCGACGGACCGCTCATGGAAGGCCGCGTCGACCCGATCATCTCGCCCGGAAAGACATCGACCCACGTGCACACCATTCAGGGGGGATCCAACATAGGTATCAGCGCGACGGGGGAGGATCTGATGGACTCGAACTGCAGCAGCGCCCTGGTGGAGGGCGACAACAGCGCCTACTGGTTCCCTAAGCTTTATTTCTACGACAACGACAACGATACGGTTGAGCCTGTGGATTTGTACTATGCCAACATCTACTACTTTTTTGAACGTATGTTTGTCGGAGTTTCCTGGCTTGTTCATTTTCCCCCCTCTCCTCTATAATGATTGCCTTTCTTTTTGATACTCTGATCTCGTTGTATTTGGATGGCTTGTTTCAACACGAGGTTGATACAATGCTTCTATTCTCTACTATTTCCATGAGACGGACAAGGAGAGAAGCCTCTCTACAATCCTCTTCCCTTTCTCCTACTGTCCTTTAGACTGACCCGTGAGAATCCCAACAGCCACCGATGACGATGTCGTCGCGTTCCCCGTGGGACTGCAGATGACCAGCGGAAACGCCAGTCTTCGAGAGTGTCCCAACTTCTACGGCTCCCTCCAGCTCGATTCGGGTAACTCTTCTGGTATCCAGCCAACGCAGTGGACGTGCCCACGGTCGAGCTACGAGCCTGCCTCCTGGGAGTGGGCTTCTGTGTCTGATGGCTCCACGGCGGGTATTCAGGACCAGGGCAACCAAGGAGCTGGTCAGGGTTTCCCATTGTACGTAAATCCCTATGCGGGTCACAAGCACACTCTCGCCCTTGACTCATCCCGACTGCACTTTCTTTCTTCTTGTTTCTGAAACAAGCCGTTGACGTTTTGAGTGACAACAGCGCCGAGTGTGATGGCCTCTATTCACCTCTACGCCAGGACCTTCACTTCCCGTCCTGCTACGACCCATCCAAGGGCCTCACCGACTACGAGAACAACATGGTCTTCCCGACCACGGACTACACCACCGGCAAGCAGAACTGCCCCACGGGCTTCACACACGTGCCTCATCTCTTCTTCGAGGCCTACTGGAACACCCAGGTCTTTGCGGACCGCTGGACGTCCAACTCTGGCTCGCAGCCCTTTGTCCTCTCTAACGGCGATCTGTCCGGCTGCTCGGCCCACGGCGACTTCATGGCCGCCTGGGACACCGAGGTGCTCCAGAATATCATCGACACCTGCAACGCGGGGGATATCGGCATGGATACTTGCCCTGGCGTCACGGTGCGCGACAAGAGCAGCACCTGCAATGTGGTGTCCCCGATCGAGGAGAATATCTACTCTGGGTTGGCGGCTCTGCCTGGTGATAACCCGCTCGTGGGCTGGGGCAAGTCGGAGGGTAGTGCTGGGACATCCCGCGCAGTCGTTTCTTCTTCTTCTTCTTTGGTCAAAACGGCTGTTTCTGCCTCGGCAAGCAGCAGCACTACTGTCTCGCCTACAGATGGAGACAGCGGCACAGGAACCGCGTCGACTGCTGCTGCGTCACTGGCTGCCACAGCGTCTGATGTTGTTTCCGAGGCATCATCATCATCCACAGAGGCGGCGGCGACGGCGATGATCACCACGACACCTGATGCGGTCGAGGATGTGGGTCCTGCACCGACATCTAATACCCCAGCGGCCACGACGCTCGTCAAGCAGTGCAACAAGAAGAAGAGCAGATCGGATAGCAACGCGCATGTCCATGAGCACATGGCTCGGCACCAGTCTCACCGCCACCGGCACTAGATGACTGCTCGTCAGGCTTGGCTGCATGGAATCGTTTCATTCCATGCATCCTATTCAAGACAGGGAAAGCAGGTTTGGGCTTCACTTCATTAGGGGACGATACAATTTCAAGAAGGTGTTTTTTTGGAGGAAACCCGGGTGTACATTAGGAAAAGATACTTTGGGACAGAGACTTGGCCTGTTTTAGGAACAATTTTCTTGAAGAACATAGCTGAAACAATGAGCTGTTTGTCGAGCAGGTATCTGGACAGCCATCTTACTTTCTGCAGGTGGATGGTCAACTAACTCTGGGTAAAGTATACACGTATCTGAGATAGAAGCCGTGCCTGAATACAGACTTTCGATTCTACTTCTGTACACTTATGTGCCAAACTGCAGCCATTCTGAACAACCATGCTAAATGTGCTTCTGAAATGTCCATGTCTTCGTATGTGAAGGTTTAAGTAACAACAATTTTGTCAAGACTTTGGCCATAGAGATGGAAGTGTGCATAATATCAGTCTTGTCCCTGCCACAAGTGCACTTTAGTTACTTCATGTAGCAAGTTGTGCAAAGATACCTTCTCAACGTTTCTAAAATCACTGAGTTATGGGACAATATCATGAGACAAGCCTCAAAGTTTGGTCTATAAATCGATGTCATGGTAATTATCCTCTCTTTATACTGAATGGTAATCTCTCAGAAGGCAAGACCAGTATTCCAAACCTTTGAAGCTCTAGAGCGCCCCTGTAGATCATGTCTCTCAAGTTCACTCCTCTCACCAACAAGTGGTACAATACACAATTGTGGGTACAAGTGCCTGCCCCGTCCGCACACCCTAGCCCAGGAAACTGAGTAATTAATATATTGAATGGAAGCGCTGTACATACTTCGGTAGAGCTTTGGATCAGGGAGGGCATTGTGGCCCAATGAAATTCCGTTCCTAGCACAGAACGAGGGTACCGAGGGGTCACCAGCTCAGATCAGATGAATTACTCAAGTAGCCTGGTTATCATAGATGGACCTTGATAGATCTTAATTAATTAAATTAAATCACGTGTTGGAGAAGCGAGGTCTGACTCTTGGTCTCGAGATACAGTATGACAATTACCCAATACTATTATAACACTGATCAGATAATGGAATTAGGGACGAGCATCCAAGGTATATGATGTCCTCTTACTATAGAATATTAATCAGTTGCTGTATTATGGTTCTACTACATACTAATTAACAAATACTGTGAGGCCACGTATAAGACGAGGGTCAAGGGAAACCGTTCTATAATACCCGGCCAATATTGTACCTACCGAAACACACGTTACTTCAGAGGAGGGTGGTGCTGTGGCCCTTGTGAAGACTAACCCCTCTTTCTTACCTTCCAAAATCATGTGCTCTTGGGTGGCTTCTCAACCAGAAGAACTGAGCAGATGACCTTTCGAGAGAGAAGAGGGGGACCAGCACCATTCCAACCCCAGGCTTGGTACGCCACGTCAAAAGAATAAAAATAAAAATAAAAAATGTCTGTCTCTTTCATGACGTTATTCCCGCCAGCCCCAAAATATGAGTAAGAAAGCCATTTGGGGGCGTAAGTATCTGTCCACGGGTCCCCATCTACCGTCATCAACGAGACCCTTGTGTAGATCTGCGAGCGATCTGTCGTTCTGTGATTGGGGAAGGGGGAGGGAGGGAATCTTGAGTAAGTACAGGTTGGAAGCCAAAAGCTGACATGATTATGTCTTTTTTTTTCACTGGTCAGTTCTGGTCTGCAGTTGGCGAGTAAGCAACCCTGGAGACCTGGGGATTTCTATGAAGAGTGCAGTAGCGCTCATCTGATGGTCTAGACATGCCGGTGAGGGGGGTTCGACATCACAAGCTTAACCAACAACTTTAAGATGTGACTCCAGGAGGGGAGATCTTGTAAGGTGGAAGAGGGGAGTAAGTGGGACAAGTGTTTCCCCTCCTGGTCGGCGATCAGCATTTTCTCCCCGCCAGCGTACCCAAACTCCAATAGATTTATGTAATCATTTACAATTCCTGGCTTGGATCTACTAATATTACCAGGAACGCAGCAGTATCGAGGCATCGATCTATTAATCGAATCTCCCAGATGCCCTTTAATTAATTTAAAAAGAAAACCTCCGCTGCTACCTATCAAGTGCCGGCATAAGCCTGCCTGAAGCCAGGGGAAATATTCAATAGTTTGATACGGGTATTCCCGTGATCAATCATGGGACTCGCCAAAGGGAAGCCGTGTCTAGTCAGGACGTCGCATCTACAACCTTTGGAAAAAAACCCACGTCACACACCCACGCCTCATGTTTTTCTTCTTCTTCTCCCCCCCCCCCCTCCTTCTCTTCTTCTCTAGCCAGATGCTTGCATGCTTACATGCATACTAGGTACTTTTAAGCTCACTTTCTTAGACTAATCATATGTCTTTCCCCCTCCATCATCATCATCATCATTACTTATCCTGCTTCGGAGCAACCCAACCAAGAAGGACCTGACAAGTCACGGCACGCCATGTTTCCATCCGGCCCTTCGGAAGAGGGTGCATGTCTTGTGCATCCTATCACGACACCGGACTTCGCGGGTAACACAAGCTCACTCTGCAGGGCTTCTAGCTAGTTGTTGTTGAGTTGTTGGGTGTGCCATGTCTTCGCCCCCCCCCCCGGCCTTCTTGGTCTCGTGGGGTGTTTTTGGTGTTTTTTCCCTTCTTTTTCCCCTCTCGAAGATGAAGGGATCGACCGTCGACCAAAGAGTTGTGTGGGAGGGCTTTTTGGGCCACCTGGTTCTGTGAAATGACTCGGGAAGGTCATTGCGAGCAGCTATTAGGTAAGAGAGAACACTCCCACCCCTCGACCTTCACCACCCAGACATCTTTGTCTTACAACGTTGGTGGAGTCCCACACACCTCTTCAACGAGTCTCGGGTCCATAAACTGGCACACGACCACGAAGCCATCTAGACACCGCTACCTCGGCAGGCATGACGCTGCTGTCCCGAACTCTCCCCCAAGTTGACAAGCCAAGTCGGAGGCGGCCAGCTCTCTGTCTCTCTTGATTCTCTCTCCTTACTTTACCTGGTAGCCCAAGCAGCAGCCGTCGCCCCGATTCGTGCGTTGCTCACCGCAGTCCTCCTATGACATATGCAAGACATGTCGATCCAACCTCGGCCCTTTTTGGTCTGTTGACTACACTTACATATTACTTACATGTCTTAATGACTATTAGGCGGGATAGGGGGGGAGAGAGGGGGGGAGGGGGATGGAGCGCCAGTGTTCGACCGTGCGCCTCAAGAAACGACACCTACGCAGCTATGGGATCGGCGAGAACAATGCCGTCATTGAGGCCCTGCCAATATGCTCACGAGAACAGGATTTCCGGAGGCGGACATTGGGGGGAAAGCATGCAGTGCTACTTTACTTAAATGGGAGGTACTCTGGCTGTTCTTCACGGACACACACGGCCCAAGGGATCTCATAATCAGTTATTACTAGTCTTCTTAGTCTGTGCCTCGAGTCTTTGATCCGAAGTGCTGCAGAACAAGAATTTCCCTTTTCAGTTGTTGCATGAAGAAGCTGTGTGCTTCTGGTCTATCACTTCAGGTCAAGATCTTCTTTAACGTTTCCTACATCAGCCATGGCACCGCGTTCCGGACTCGTTGTGTTGGGCTTTGTAGCCTTACTATCTGAATCTGTCTTCGGAGTACCATTCGAATCCTCTTCGAGCACATCTCACGAGAAGAGGGCAGAGCTACTGGCCATCAACAAGGACTTTCCTGATCCTGCCATCGAACAGGTAAGTAGGAAATAATTTATTTGCTTTCACTTGCCTTTCTTCTCCTTTCTCTCAAGTCCTCACTGCTGATAGTAAATACAGGCATGGGACGGCACATGGTATGCCTTTGCCACCACAGGCAACGGCTTCAACATCCAGGTGGCCCAGGCCAGCTCACCAGACGGGCCCTGGACCTGGCTGGACCAAGATGCCCTGCCCACCAGCGGTGCCTGGACCTCTGGCGTCGACAACTGGGCACCAGACGTCAAGAGAATGCCGCCAGAGTCGCAGAGTCTTTACATCCTGACTTACTCGGGCGAGTTGGCGAGCAACACGGCCCACCACTGTGTGGGTATCGCAACCTCGCATAATATCGAGGGCCCGTATACACCGCAAGATACTCCTGTCATCTGTCCCGACGTTGCCAGCACCGGTGGTGCCATAGACTCTTCCATGTACTATGACGAGCCCAACAACAAGCGCTACCTTGTCTACAAGGAGTAAGTCTCTCTCTCTCTCGTGAACGGTCTCTTCAGATCTTGTCCTCCACGACTGTAGATGAATCACATTTTATATAAATTGTTTTTGTCTTACTTACTCTCAACTAGGGATGGCAACAGCGTAGGCAACGGAGGCGACTGTGGCAACGGCGTAGACCCCATCCACGCCACCCCCATCATGCTCCAGGAGATGAACGTCAACGACTGGATCACCCCCGTAGGCGACCCCGTCGAGATCCTTGACCGCGAGTCCGAAGACGGCCCGCTCGTCGAGGCGCCTTATATCATCGGCACCTCGGACGGCCACTACATCCTCTTCTACAGCAGCTACTGCTACACCGACCCGCAATACGACGTAAAGTATGCCGTCGCCACCAGCATCACGGGCCCGTACACGCGCATGGGCGAGCTGCTGGCCACGGGCGACTATGGGCTCACGAGTCCTGGTGGTGCGAGCTCTACGCCCGGCGGCGATGTGCTGCTGTTTCATGCGAATTGTGATGCTGGGAGGTGTCTGCATACCGTGGATATTACTATCTCGGAGGGTATTGTCACTCTCAATTCTTAATTCTCTTTTTCTTTGTTTCCTTCTTTTGGAACTTGATGGTTGCTGTTATGCTATTTTTTTTTAAAAAATCTGATTTTTCTTATACATTTTTTACAACGATGTCACTCTGGAAGTGTTCACTTGGTTTGGCTAAATACTCATGGTGGTTTATGATATTCCTGTTGCTTTGATCCTCGAAATACCCCAGACTTTCGTTTCAGGTAGGGCAGATTATCTTTATATCAGGCTTCTGTTCCGCTCAAAGCAGTTTGCGTCACTATGGTGAGCCTCAGAACAAGGGGCACTTTATTATTTATTTGCGTAGGAAGATAGAGATTTGCCAAAATAAAAAGTAAACACCAGCAGGTAAAGAGATGTTTCATTAATAAAACAGGCAAACTTTGAAATGAAACAAAATTCATGATTGCGGTGATAATGCTTAATCTAAATATAATCCCTTCCAAATAGAAAAAAAGATCGCCCTGGCGTAAATGTTGCCAATAATAATGAACCATCACAATTTAACCCGTCAATCTCATCATCATACGAGTGTCTGGTAGTGGTATCATCATGGCCTCATCGGTCCCAAAGCTCTGCCCCCCCAGAAGATCCAAACCCATCCATAAATCTAGACAGAAAAAAATTCCTCCTATTACAAGACGATGCAGCGTGCTCCATCGCCTCCTATTTCGCCCCATTCCACACCCTAGCCATTATATCCATACCCACCAACACCTCCTCCATACGCCCCTCTACCGTGGCCCTCATAACTGGTGTGCTGGTCTCCCAGACTAGGGCTCTGCTCGTAGACATACACGCCCTTGTCGGGCCCTCCAGCCTTCCTGCTTTCAGAAGACATGGTAAACGCGAAGACGATGGCATGGATCAGCTCCATGGGGCTCCAGACCCAGACCCACGCCTTGACACCCAAGGGTCCTCCCTGGTAGCGGGTAGGGCGGGTCTGGCGCGAGATGGCATCGCCCGCCGCAGGACGCATGTCCTCGAGGTCGTCGCTGCCGGTGGAGAGAGCGGTAGAGGTAGCATGAGAAAGATGGTAGGGCTTGACGTCGTAGGCCCAGTGGAAGAAGATGCTGAAGGGGACCATGAGGAGGCAGTTGATGAGCATGGGGATGCCGACGGTCATGTCAGAGTAGCTAAGCTGGGCGGTCGGGTCGAGCGGGGACGGGCTGAGGTCGTTGAGGATCATGAAGATGATCTGCAGGACGAAGTTGAGAAAGACGAGGAGTTTGAAGGCGAGGAGCTTGGCGAGGGGTTTGTGGCTGGAGAGTTCGCTGCGGAGGGCCTTGTAGAATTGGAGGACAGACATGACGGCGACGGCGAGAGAGAGGAAATGGATTATGTTTAACTGCGTGGAGGAAAAAGGGCAAGACACATCAGCTAATTGAAATTCCTTTGAACATATACGACCGTCCGAAGAAGAGGAAAAATACAATCTGCACTTACCCATAAGTGTGCAAAGTATGGCTTGCTGCTGGTTAGGCAGTATACCTTGGCCGCCTGGGTGATGCAGGTGAAGATACCAATGAGGATCGAAACGGGAGTGAATTGGAAGATGGCGATCCATTTCCTCTGCCATGTACAAGTTTTCGGTTAGCATATATTATCAATTACACCCCATATTATAAATCCAACCAAAAAAAAAGACCAAAGAAACCCTCGACCTACCCTGTACCAGGTCAAGCCATCCTGGGCCGAGGAGCCACCACCATTTCTTCCTCTTCTTTTCTTGGCGGGCACCTTGAGCGCTGCAAAGAAGGTATCACGCTCGCTGTCGTTGGGCGAGACCAGCTCGCACAGCAGGAGAAAGAAATAGCCCAGGGCCACCGCCTGTGCTAGATCCGTCCATGGGTGTAGGTAGACGTATGCCTCGGGAGCGAGCACGGAGAGGAAGCAGAGTATGCCGTATACGGGAATTAAGAGGCAGATGCGCATGATCCTATTATGAATCATCACAGACTTTTGGTCAGCGTGGGTTTTGGTTCCTTTTCTTTTCTGAGAGGCACAATCGAGGGTTGGGAGGGAAAGACTAGATCGAACTACTGACTTGAGCTGTTCGTTCGGCTTGCTGAGGTGCATTGCATGGTTTGCCATGAGTATGAAGATGGAAAGGCATGAGAAGGCGACGGCGGCGCCCGAGATGGTGAGGTTGAGTTTGTGAAAGGTCCAGGACCCGGTGATGGGATCGGTCTTAGACTCGTATAGGGAGAGTGTTGGGCATGTGTGATTGGAGGAGCTGCCCCCCGTCAGGGCTTTAAAAATGCCCATCTTGACTGAAGACCGCTGCGGCAGATATTGGTGGCGATGTATCCAAGATTTCAAGAATTGTTCACACAGTGATATGGTCAGAGGCTCGAACTTCCCGGTAGCACGCTCTCTCTTCCGACGTAGTCTTTGTTGGCTGTGCGCTGATGCAAAATTGTTCGTGACGAGAAATGTGTAATAAAACAGGAAAGAAGTGTATAAGTATATGTATGTTTTTGACTCTTGATGGCCGGGAGGGAAAACCTGAACTATTTATCTCTTGTCGATACAAGTACCATAATACGTACAAAGCAGGCGTGCTACAATACAAATTACTGAGCTATCCTCATCGACCACACCTGAGAGGGTCAGTGTCCCAAAGGCTGGAGATCCTTCGACCCACCCCGGTTCCATCGACGTGCGGCTGCCAGCGATGCTTGGATGGGGCAGGGAGCAATTGAAAGGCTTCAGCTTCGGCCACGCCCCAGAAAAGGATCGTAGCGGTAGCGATTGCGAGCAGCCTGATCCACCAAAAAAAAAAAAAAACCAAACTGAAAGGGTTGAAAGGGTTAAACCGAACATGGAAACACATTCGAAGCTACTCATGTAACTGCCATGCCCATAGAGTCGTGAGGCGCAGCATAAACGAGACAAAACGAGCGTAAGCACTCTGATCTTTAGGGTGCTGCTGTTGGGGCAGGGGGTTTCCCATAGCCGCTACAGTAATAATCACATAGTAGTAGAACAGGTACCGTCGCTTTGCGTCAGGGTCGCATCCAGCCGAGGAAGTTTTGTTCAACAGATCTACGACGGATCTCTCGGATACCACCTAACCCATAGCCCCCCTGTTGCTGTAGCCTAGAATAGGTTCTACTTACTATAGTACAGTGTCACGTCAAGCTCTCAAGCCTCCAGTCTTGAGGAGGCTTGGTTCCAGGGCCTCGGGACAAGCCAATCATGTTGGTCACTGCTCGAAAGGACTTCCAGACCGGGAAACTCTGTGGATCATCACTACTCATACACTTGGTGCGTTTTGGCTGCTCACCACGCCGCCACTCTGTGCTGATTGATCACCGCCATTGTACACTAAACACCTAAAGGCTCAAGAGATGGATCGTTGCACGGCAGCAGGAGGCGATCCCTTACTGACACATTTCCACGTGGACGGAGATTGTGGACCAGGGACAACGTGAGAAGCTGTCATTCGTCGAGGTGCGGAATGCTTGCGCGCTACAGTAAGAAACTGTAGATGTGGATGCTGCAGTGGACAAAAAGCTGTATTGCATCTTTGCATACCCTTCCGGCCAGTCCAGTACAAGTCCCCTACCACAAGAAAGTGTGCCTTGTTATAAAACACCTAAAACATGCGTTATCTTAACTGGGCTATATTATACTATAGGTATGAGTAGTCGATCTTAAGCGAACCTATCTTGACAGTAATACTCAAGCACACCATCACTGGTGCGCCAGGGGGGGTGGTTGTCTGCTTCTAGCTTTGATAAAGGAGCCCCAACCAATGGCCACAAGGCAGCCATTTTCTCAACACAACTTCTTGACCCTATTGGGATTCAAGAATAGAGCTGTTGTTGGTTATATCCTGTACTAAAGAAGTATGGCAGGTATTGTACAGAAATTAAAGCACCCGCTGTCAAGTCACTTTCGAGTTGGGCCCAGGCACTTGGTTGACATGATGATAATGGGTAGTAATAAATAAGAACATGCTTCATGATTATTTCTCCAATTTTCTATTGAGAACAACACATATCAACTCCATCCAATCCTGTGTGTAACATGACAACAGCAATGCTGAAACAGTTTCATGGATACAACTTGAGGGAGGAATTCTTTATAATTCAGGCAACAGGAAGCTATAATTTTGGTAGCTATGCTGTCGCCACTGCAACTTTACTATGTTACCTTGTTCAGCATTGCTCTTAGCTGCGTTTCCAAACCCTATTACTGTCAAAACCATTTCTAGTGGGTGCACTGCACCCAACCTTATAGAAAGGCGGCCTGGCAACATACTTAACAGGCGTGAACTATGAATTGGACCCCAAATCCATTATGCAGCAGCATATGATTAAAGATCGCGCTACAGCACTTGAACATTGGTATTATATGACAAAATCATGGAAGGAAGAGAAAATTATAACTACTTAGTTAGGTAAGTAGTCATCAGCGAGGGAGTTATGGCATTACAAGGCTTTCTACCCTACACTATCAACCTGTACAGTCCTGCATAATGACGACCGAAGGAGGTGGAGGCTTCGAGGCTCTCCACAAAGCAACAAAAAAGGCAAGTAAATTTTCACCATCGCTTCCTCAGCTGTGCATCCTGACAAGAGCTTGTTTATGCTAATGCCGTTATGACTGCTGCCCACTTTGCCGTTTCTGAGGGTTGGCCTCGCTGGAGGGTGGGAAGTGTCGGGGGAAAACCCTAACCCTGACCATTCTCCTATATAAAACAGCACATTCGGTGCTCTTTTCTCTTCATCTTTCTTTAGATAGTCAATCCAATCCATTCTTTCAATGCTCACAGGAGTCACCGTTTCCTCCTTAGGAAGCACGGGGTAATTAGTGGTTGGGATCACCTGCAAAGGCGCAATAAGGGTCTCTATTTCCTCCTTGTGCGGTTGCTATTGCATACCCCTATTTGTCTCTGTGGGATGAATAGATCCGTAGAGAGAGGCATGGGTGTAGAGCAGTGATCTCGACATGTGGGCGAGGGAAAGCAAACAGAAGCCGAAAGGGCTTTCTATCTACCAACTAGATCTGGGGATAAAACGCTGTCTAGAATAGTCAGATTTCGAGTCCCCCTTCACCATGATGGGGAATTATCATGCGTCACGCTTGCTTCATGACAACAGACTTTCAGTTTCAAAACCTACAGATCAATCCAGGCACAATGCTGTTATGGTTGCAGGTTGTGAATAGGATTAAGCCTTTTCAACTCCATGTGAGATGGCTCAGGAGTGCCTTGTCGTCGAATAGGAGCTGAAGATTTTTGGAAGACATGCTAGAATAATCGCAATAAAATATAAATTAGCCTGATAGGGACCCAGATCTGTTCTCTCATTGTGTGCCTGAGACTGCTTCAAGTGATCCTAAACATACGGTGCAACACCGCGGTAACGATTCCTAAATTGCGACTGGCCAAGTTGTCAATTAAAAAGGAAATTGTCAGAAGCGGTTGGCGCCAGCTCATTCCTGCGCTCCTGGATTGCCCGCCGGCAATCTTCATCGCTGTAGGTGATATTTGCTGCAGCAACCTTCCAAAGGATCTTTTAATAGTTCTGGACGATTTAATAAATACCAAGGCTAGTAGAATCAAGGTAGGCTTAGAAAACATACTCGGTCGTCCCACCAGCAGTCAAGTATACTGCTCAGGTTGTGTTTGTCTTCTAGACAACCCGGGCTCTGATCCAGGTACTCTGCAAAAAAATTCCAGGGCTGTTCATCGCCGGCACCATCACTCTCGTTGGGTGCGAGGTACTACGTTATCCACGTAAACTTGGTCAGCGTCATATCCGGCGGTTTCTGCCCTCGATGAAGAACCCGGCCTTATGCGCGCGAGGCGGAGGTGGAAGCTATCTGGGCGTCTCCGGAAGGCCTATGTGCCTCCTCTGTAGCTGCTCCGGCGTGAGCCCTTCCTCAGCCTTTCCATTCTCCTCTTCACTCCGTCTCCAGTATTCGCGCCTTGCAGAGAGGCTCCAGCCATCATTGCGAGGGTCTGTGGGGGCAGAACTTGAGGCCATACTAGATACGAAAAAGAAGAAAAAGAAATGTGCCAAGGGATAATGCCTTGAGTGAGATGCTGACTATTACGAGGGTCTGTGACTCTTTGTGAATATTTGTTATCCGGTCAGAAACTTGCCCGGTGAGGCAGCCTGCTTGATGGCTGGATTCGTTCCCTTTTCTAGGTGCTGAATCACGCCTTCCTTATACTTATGTATGACAGCTGCCCAGCCGCCCGCCGCCTCCTTGGGAAGTCGCAGCTCAAAGGCTCGATTGAACTGGCAGTCAGTGGTGTTATCAGGGCTGTTCGCTTAGAGGGGGATGATCTTGATTTTTTTTTCAGGACCGTGAACCTGGGATGGGCCCATGGCACAGTTGAATGGATATTGAGGCACCCATTGAGAGCGTGCTGGTGGTGCAGCTTAAAGTTGTTTAAAAAAAAAAAAAGTGGCCTCTCAGCTGGTTATCGCGGACCAAACTAAGGCCCCGGGGGAGGCACTCGTTCTTTTGAACGGGTACAGCTGTGCACATGGCCACCTTTTTGTACATGGCCGGCGCATTCGGTGGTGATGGACTCGAGCGTGTTTGTGCATGATGAAGATGGGCGGCGGCAGCGGGTAGCCGCACCATCGCGTCTGTGCTGGGCCCCCAAGTGAAACATGAGAGATCGTTGGAGAGACGAGGGCCTGTGGGCCTGTCTGGACTGTGTGGAGAAATGGACTTGCTGGTGCTGCTGGTGGGTGGGGTACCAATGCTATGTACGTAACCCTCCCCTTCCTATTGCTGTACTGTGGTACTAACTAGAGCACCTCAGCACCTGCGGAGACGGGAGCCTGCGTCCATCTTAACCCCAACACGCACACCTCACCTCAGCAGCGACTTGCTACACCACACAACACAGCTTAGTACCTTTTTCTTTTGGAGAGAGAGAGAGAGAGGGGCATCTCTTTTTTTGGTCTTCTTGGGGTGGTCTTTTTCTCTCGCATGACCTCGCACCCACGTGTCCGCAGTGGGCTGCACGACACGGCCATCACATTTCTGTCAGACAATCATCGATGGGACAAGGCCACCTGTTTGCCCTGTGCTGTGGAAACCGAGTCTGACGGCACATCACTACTTGTTTCGAGAGAGGTTGGACGTTGGTTCTGGCCGGTGGTGGCATGGCCTGGCCGGGTCCGTCTGGCTCACCTCGTCGACCATCTGTTTCTTGTCTCCTGTTGGCCGGCCACTCAGCTCAGCCCTACTAAGGACTCGGTTTCAAAGAAAGACCGCTTATTGTCTGATGCCCATAGACAAGAAAACACACCAGCAGCAGGAAGAAAGAAAAAAAAAAAAAAAAGAGAGAGAGAGAGAGAGAGAGAGAGAGAGAGGTGTTGTTTATAACCTACATCATCCCATCGCGGACCAGATCTGCTCGGACCACGTCCCGACGTCCTGTAGGTCCCAATTTACCTTGCTATCTTCCCTTTTTGACCTGCAAGACACGACCCCGGTTTCGTTTTTTCCCCTTCCTCTTCTTTTTCCTCTTTTCTTCTTCTTTCTTTTCTTTTGAGCGCACGCAGCAAGTTCTAGCTCTAGAGCAGAGGCGTTGACAGGCAGCTATGCCTTCCAGTTACACAGTTACCTGGAGAGGGCCATCCCCCATGGCCTCGCCGAGTCGGAGGCCGAACCCCCTGAGGACAACAAAGTCCTTTACCAAGATCGAGAGCAATGACCCCCTCGCCTCTCCTCGTCCAAAGAGGGCTGCCACCCTGCAGGACGGCGCCCTGCCGAAGCTAGTTACATCCAGCAAGGAGATGGGTCCACAGATGATCCCCGAAGAGCCAGAGAGCGCCGACGCGTTCGACAACAAACAAGGCGATGAGACGCCCGTCGAGCCCCAGCCGAGAGGCTCCGTCGACCTCGACGACCTGCCCATCGAACTGATCAGCCTGACCGACAACTTTATCGAGTCCTTGTCCACAAAGAGCTGGCCGGCCCCTCCGAACATTGACAGCATCTCGCAGCTGTTCCAGGACTTTTACTACACAGCCGCCCAGCACATAAACACACACATCTCTGCACTGATCGCGAAGCACCCCCGCGAGACATCCCCCGCACCTTCCGCCTCCTCGAGAACATCGACTGCGAGCTCGCTGAGAGCCAAGGCGGCCTCCATCGGCAAGGACCGGCAGAAGGCTGGCACCCCCAAGACGGACGTGCCAGAGCAACAGATGATCACCGCAGACGAGATGACGGAGCGCAAGAGAAAGAGAAAGGCTATCGAACAACAGCGCGGTACCCTGGAAGAGGCTGTCGAGAGGCGCCTGTGTGAGGGGATCTACGCCAAGATATACCGGCACCGGACCACCCAGGACGAGGCGCAGGACGACAAGCTGCGTTCCAAGACGGCAGCCCTGGCCGTCGTCGGCATCGGTCTGACCGACTTGGGAGTGCAGCTGACTGAGTCCTCCGAGCCACCAGAGGCACAGGCGGAGAGGGCCGGGGAGGTTCGCAAGTGGCTGGACGGGGCGAGGCAGGAGCTGATTGCCATGAACGAGAGTCGATATCCGCTGGGGAAGTTGAACCACCTGAAGACTGCGCACAAGAGTATTGTGGATACGCTCTCACATTTCCACCCATCCTCCTCGGCCGATGAGATCATGCCCATGCTCATTTATACGCTCATCACCCTGCCGCCCGCGAATCTCAATGTTATAAGCGACTTGAGGTTTATAGAGAGGTTCAGGTGGGAGCCGAAGCTCGTGGGAGAAGCCGCGTACTGCATGACAAACCTGGAGGCCGCCATCAGCTTCCTCGAGACGGTGGATCTGTCGACATTGCGCTCGGACGAGGCACCTTCCGGGCCACCCAGGTCGTCCAGCCCGCCCAGGGCTGAGACCTTCCCTCCTGCCTATTCCCCGACACTGTCAGCCGCGACGACCAGCACGACAGCAGCGGGCGACGCCAATCCCGCTGGCACGGTGCGAAAACCCTCGCCCTCCCCAGCCAGCAGACTCAAGGTCGCACAGGAGCGTAATCGCCGCTTCAGCGACCTCGTGAACACACCCGCACAGGCTCTGGGCGCGGCCAGCGACGCCGTCCGCAACACGGCCGACCAGGGCCTGAAGAACATCAGCAACAGCTTAGGCGACAGCTATAGGATGCTGATGGGGAGGCTCCGCGAGCCGGCCAACGCAGATGCCGAGGTCGTAGTGCCCAAGACGCTCGAGGACGCGCGCAAGCTGATCGGAACCCCACCGCTGGAGGACGACGCCTCGGTCGCCAGCTCACAGAACCAAGAGGACAG
This sequence comes from Cryphonectria carpinicola, assembly GCA_014849955.1. Taxonomy (NCBI): domain Eukaryota; kingdom Fungi; phylum Ascomycota; class Sordariomycetes; order Diaporthales; family Cryphonectriaceae; genus Cryphonectria; species Cryphonectria carpinicola. Next base: position 41,237 of record JACWRQ010000092.1, on the reverse strand, counting down.
CACCGCCACCCTCACCGAATCTGGCGCGCGACGGCCGCGTCCTAGGGAAGACAAGATGCTTAACCTCATCTCGGGCCGCACTAAGTCGTCTGCCACCCGCGATCACTCTGCCGACAGCTCGCGCAGCGGCGAGAGCGGCACCAAGAGGCTGTCTGGTCTCTTTGGCGGGGACGATGGCGCCCTCGGCAGGGAAGCCAAGATGCCTGGCGGTGGTGGTGTCACGACACCAAACCCGCTGACAGAGAGTATGCGGAATCTCAGCAGCTCGCTGAATCCCATGGCCAAGTTCGCAAGTGGTGTGGGTATGGGAATCGGGTCGTTCCGGCCATTTGCGCGGACGCCAAGCCAGCCTGTTACACCGCAGACCACGACTGTATCGGGATCGGTCAAGTCTGGGTCGTCGGGGGCTGAGGGGGGTGATTTGGCTACAGTAAGACTTACCCTTGGCACGCACACAAACACACACCCACCCACGCACACACACACACACACACACACACACACAACACTCACTTCACCTCTGAATGAACCCACACGGGATGACATAAGCGTGAATGATGAAACATTGAAGAGAAAAGAAAGAGAAAAAAGAAAAAGAAAAGCTGACGATGAACTCAAAAAATAACAGGCCTTCCCCGACCTGGCGGCCAACCTCCCACCCAAGGAGACGCCCAAGATCAACCCACCCATCAAGCGCTTCATGGAGATGCAGAACCCTGCTGACCTGCGCATCGCGGAGGTGCTGGAGCTGCTGCGGGACTACAGGCGGCTGGCGGGCGCCCTGAAGGAAATGGATGCCTTCAAGGAGTGAAAAAATTTCAAATTTTTTTTTGGGGGGGGGGTGTCAGTTATTAAGGTATCTGAAGGGAGGAAAGGGGGAGGGAAAAAGAAGAAGAAGAAAAAGGAGATGATGGCTTGGTCGAGATAAGCCCAGCCGGCCGGTTTCCTTTTTTATTGAAAAGGAAAGGGGGGAAAAAAAAAAATTCACATGATGGGTGAGCTGGTTTAGGTGTCTGGGAATAGATTCATAGACGGGGCTGACTGGGTGTTTGCTTTTGTTCTTCTTTTTTTCTTTTTTTGGTTTCTCGACTGGCATTTCTGGGTGGTGATGATAAGGCGTTTGTTCAATCCCCCCTCCCCCCCTTCGCTTTCTTCTCCTGTTCTTTCCATTTCTTCTTCGTTACATTGTCTTGTTTGTCTCTTTTTATTTTTATTTTTCCATTTCACAGCATTGGGGTGCATTGGCTTGGAGATCTTGGGGCTCAGGTGGCCTCGATAGGATATGGACACGGACACGGACACGGGATATCATATTGCACTGCATTCAACGTTGGATTTAGACTATCACAAGCTCAGCACAGAGGAAAAATCCAGAAATAACGCACGCACACATACACATAATATACACACACTCACTTTTGAACACATCCTGGGCAGCAAAAGGACACGGAACAACAGACAAAAGTTTGCAGGGTGGAAACTGCGCAGCTTTTTTCTTGTGTTTTTTTATATTTATTTATTGATTTATTTATTTGATTGGTATTTATTTGATTGTCCCAGTCTCTCTTGCAGAGTAAAACGCCTATTTGGATATCGATTCCCAATGGTGCCAGAGTAACCACCCTTCCCTTTGTTCCTCTCGTTTCCCTCTCGAAAATGGGCTACGAGAGGATGCGACTCGTTCCTCTCTCTCTCTCTCTCTCTCTCTCTCTCTCTCTCTCTCTCTCTCTCTCTCGCAGGGGCAGAAACAAACATGATTCAGGTCTGTCTGATGCCCAATAGCATGCGCCTACCAGGCCATGTCCTCTGGACGATGAAAAATTTAATTTCGGTGTTTCTTTTCCTCGACCCCCTTTTCTCTTTTTCTTGCGTTTGAGCCATCGCCAAAAAGGTGTGGTGAAATCATGGATGTTATGCTGCCCGAAGCTGATGGGAGGGCATAGGCCTTTATATAGAGAGAGAGTGTGTGTGTGTGTGCGGTATTATATCGCATGGCTGCGACTCTCATCCGATCTGGTGCTAATGCAAGCAAGGCGGTGCAAAATTTCTGTGTGTGTGTGTGTGTGTTGGTATGTGACTTGAGCGATCTGGTCTCCTATTTATGGATGATGGTGGGCACTGTGGGAGGGGTAGGTTTTGGCCGAGGACCACCAACCACGCTTGTTCCCCCGTCTGAATGGGTTGGCTCAATCAATAAATGGTGGGATGAGTGTCAACCCCCCACTCAATGTATCCCATTCATCTTCCTCTCGTCAGCCCGTGGGCTGCCCGAGCCGTTCGTCACGTCACTCAGCGGCGCCTTGGTCGGGCTCGAGCGCCCCGACGCCGGGTCCGTAGAGGCGGGACCCACGCGGCCGTCAGTAATCAGCCGGTCCATGAAGGCGATGTAGTCGTACTGCGGCTGGCCGCGATCCGACTGCATGTCAGGCCCCGTGTGTACGGGGATGATGTCGATCAGCTTGTCGATAACCTCGTCCGGCACAAGAGAGTGGCGGAGATCCATCTCGGTGACGTAGGGCTTGCCGTCGGCAACCTCGCGGAAGGACTGGAAGACCTGCTCAGCCGTGTTCTGGTCCTCGGTGACGTCGACCATGAAGCGGATGAACTGTTCAAAGGAGACGCGGTCGTGGCCCGCCGAGGCCTCGACAAAGTAGTCGTGCATCTCGTCCTCGGAGTAGACGAGGCCCAGGGAGGCAAGGGCCGCGCTGAACTCGATCTCCTGCAGGTTGTTGGAGTCGTCGCGGTCGAAGTAGCGGAAGACGGACTCGAACTCCTCGAGCTGGATGGGTGTGAGGTTGGTCATGCTGCGCGCCACCATCTGGTTGTCGAGGAAGGAGAGCTTCTTGGATATGGACGACTGCACCAGCGACAGCTCATAGCACAGCTCGTCGTAGGTGTAGGTCGTGAAGTCGTTCTCCTCGATGTTGGCCTCCTGACACTTGGCGTCGACCTCGGCGATCTTGACGAGGTAGGCATCCATCGGCGGCAGGTTGTCGCTCAGCTTGCGGACGTGATGAAGCTGGTCCTCGACATCGCCTTCAAGCCCTGATATGGCCAGCTGCATGGTGTTGAGGGCCATGGCGAAATCGTTTGCCTTTTCGGCAAAGGACTTGCGGAGGGCGTTTTTTATGCTGTCAGCGGTGGGATTGGTTGGTTAGTTTTTAGGTCTCCTCGGTATCTTGTTCCATCGGCATCAGTCGCGGGGCGGGAACGTCATCAGACTTACTCCCTGATGGTCTCATTTATCAGTTGACCCCGGGCCATCTCTGCACTAGAGAGCTTTGCCCACTCCCTGTCCAGGTTCTCCAGGCTCAGCTCAGCCGGCGGTTCGTACGGCCTCAGCCTGTATGTCCCCAGCTTTGTCTTGATGTTGCCGAGCAGTGTCGCCAGCTCGCTCTTCTCGGCAACCCAGTCCCTCTTCTTGCCCCTCTTGTAGCCCGAGAACTCGGCGGCCTGGGCCTTGGCGTCTGCGTAGGTACCCTCAAACTTGGCCGTCTGCCAGCCCTCGACCTGGCCGCTGATGGCGGCGAGCAGTGCTCTCATGCGCCTCTCGTAGGCGCTCTGCATTTCCCAGGCGCCCTGCATGTTGTTGACAAACTTCTCGACCCGGCGCCCTGCGTTCTCGACCTTCTCCATCTGCGAGAAGGCATGGAACCAGTAGGCGATGTAGGTCATCAGACTCCTCTCGTCGGGCTTGGCCACGTCGCACACGTCCTCGACATCCAGCAGCTTGGGGATGCCGATCTCCTTGTGCGCCAGGTCGAAGGCGAGCTGCATGTTGCCCCTGTGGTCGGACTTGTCGAGCTCGTCGTAGTCGATCAGGTCGGGCCGGTGGATGTCCAGGAGGGCGCAGAAGGCGAGGCCGTCATTCCAGCTCCCGCTAAAGTCCCGCACGTCACACTCGTCGTAGCATGCTGTCTTGCGCTGGCACCACAACAGCAGGCCCTCCTTTGCGGACATGCCGGCCTCGTTGATGTCGCTGATGGTGAACCTCAAAATGAGGGTCCATATCAGACCGAGGATGATCTTCCTGTTGCCGTCGACGACATCCTCGGCGCCAATATTGGTCATCTGAATCCCCCTCGACTTGACAAAGTCCAGACCCAGGTTTACGTTCTCGAATCGCTGCACTCGCAGCCTCGGCTTGGCGGCGTATCGACCGAGGGATTCTTGGGACAGGCACTCAAGCAGATGAATAAGCATGACCTGTGATAATAAGAATAATATTAATAAAAAAAGAAGCAGCAACACGTCAGTTTATCTTGTTCTTGTCTTTGGGAAATTGTGTTTATTATATAAAGCTGAAGGAGGCACAAAAAGGAAGAAGAAGAAGAAGAAGAAGAAATACATACACCATCGCTCAGGTCCTTGACCAGGTCAACCACTTCCAGCCCCCTGGCCTCGATCTTGGTGTTGAGCCATTTGGTAAAGGTCTTTTGCTGGACGGTGATCCAGCGCTGCTGCTCGGCAAACGCCATCTTGGTCAAGAGCTGCTCATGCGGCGGCTCGGTGGCTGCGAGGGCGGCCTGTGGGTTGGCGACCTGGTACTTGCGTGTGGATGCGCCCCTCTTGCGACGGGGGAGGGGAGAGTCGCTGATGGTGTTGTTGACGTCGTCGTCGCCGTCGCCCTGTGAGCTCCCGGTGGTGCTGGCGGCGGTGCTTGCTGCAGAAACGGCGCGCTGTCGCTGTAGGCGTGCCTGGTGAAGTTGTTTGGCGTTCCCACGGCTTCGGGTCAGGGGAATGCTCTGGTGGTTTTGGTGGACGTGGCTGTGGTGGTTGTGGTGTGAGTGGCTGTTATGCTGCGGGGAATCTCTGTCGGGAGAGGGTCCACCAGCCTTGCAGGAGCAGGAGGAGGAGGAGGAGCCGCAGGGAGAGGGAGACGAGGTCGAGAACGAGTATGCTGCGTCTGTGGCGATCTGCTGGTGATGGTAGTTCGGCGGTGGTCTGAGCTGCAGGAGTGGTTGCTGTTGTGGTTGACTATGATTGCAGGTCGCGTCGGAACAAAGGCTGCTGACGGTGGACCTCCTCGAGTCGTAGCTGGAGAAGACGTCGGAGGCTTCGTCCGAGGTAGCAGAGGCGGCGGAAATTGAATGTGGTCGGCCGGAGATCAGGGCAATGCCCAAGGCCGGTACAGGTGGTGCTCTGCTGGGTGGTGTTGATGGGACTTCTGGCGAGGGCGGCTGGCCCGTGCAGGCGTTCGCCTCGTAAACACAACCACCACCATTTACAACATCCCCACCAGGCAACGCCTCGCTCTCCATGACTGGGCCGCCGTTGCTGGTTTGGTCCTGGTTGGGTGGCGTGGCGGGCGGCAGGGGTACTACTATAGCGCGTACCGTCCTGTATGTACTGTAGTGCCCGCAAGCAGTTCAATATTTACTGCGGTACTGTCGGTACTGTCGGTAGCGTCGGTAGTGCGCTCGCTGCTGCTGCTGCTGCTGCTGCTGGAGCACGGGACGGGATTGGCCTGCAGGTGGGCACCAAGCCCTGTAAGAAGCCACAAGCTACTGCTTGCACTGCTGTGTCCAGGCCCAATCGACTCGACCCGACCCGCCTTTTGACCCCCGTCGAGGCCCAATCGATAGGTCAGAGCTGGAAGATCCAATCTCGAGGGTCGAAAATGAGACAAGAAGAATAATTTCCCAGAGTGAGGCTATTCGCAAAAGAGAGATAGTAAAGTTTGGTTTCCCCCCTTCTCCGATCAGGGATCAAAAGAACAAAAAGACAGACCAAAAAAGTAAAAAGAAAGGGAGGAAAAGAAAAGAAAAAGAAAGGGGGTCTCTCTCATTCATTCATCCATTCATTCGTTCCCTTCCAGCAAGTAAGGCTCGTCATCCTTCCATTCATTCATCCAGATCTGAGGATCGAGAAGAGGAGGGGTGGGGGGGTTCTCCTCCCCTTTTTGACCTTTTTTCCTTTTCTTTTTTTTTCTTCTGAACTTTACTCGATCCAATCTACTCTCTCCCTCAACTCCCAAAACTGTCCCTGTTGAGACGAGGCATGAATAGGGGTCTCATCATGCCGTCCGCGCCTCTTTACGTCCTCCTCTTGCCTCTTTTCACACCCCCCCCCCTCTTCTCAAGTTCTATCTGAAACACCCTCCCACCCTCAGAACTCGCCCTCCACCAACACAATTGGCAAATCAGATGCCTTATCGACCACCTCAACAGGGCGGTACCCTTTTCCTCAATTCTGCTATTCTTTATGCGTCGCCTCTTGGATTAGCATGGGACATCCTAGCCCTTGCTGTGGCACTTTTTGGCAAAACTGCTTGAGATCGAGGTGGCAATCGTGCTATTTCGGGCCACACACATGCATGGACAACCAACCCATGGTCTTGCGTGATGGAATGACGAGTCCAGTTCGGATGTGTGAGTGGTCGTCCACTGGCATTTGTGTGTGTGGCTGTTCTGCCGCCGAGACGCATGAAAAATCCCCCCCCCCCCCCCGGGGACCAAGGACCAAATTCCACGCTGGGCCCACCGGCCCGCGGACATTGTGCATCACATACTCAATCTGAGGGAGATCATCATCTTTTTTTGGTGGCCATGGTGTTGGATTTCTGGGGATTGGGACAGAATCCCCAGACGTCTCAAGCCCTGCACTACAGTCTTGGGAGAGAGGTGTGGGCTGCGTTTGATTGGAAGATTGTGTTTCGAAACATCGCACCACGCTAGACCCCTCGAATAAGGACAGCTTGGAGGAAGATTTGGGGAGGGAGGGAGAGAGAGAGAGAGAGAGAGAGAGAGAGAGAAAGGTGGGTTTTATGGGTGAGCTCTCGGCTATGTCTGTCACCCCAGCAGGTGGCGACCAAGTCTCTTGTGGTCTGCAAGAAAGCCAAGGGAGAGAGGCGAGAGAGGCACGCGAGGCTCGATGCAGTCTTTCCCAGATCCACTAGCACACAACCTCCGGAGCCACTCACTCATCACCGACCATCTCTAACCGGGCGAATCATAGACAACAGACAGGCATTCTTTCTCTCAAGTCCAGTGTTCCAGCTCTGTGCCAGGCCCAGTCGCTCAGTGGCGGCTCTCTTTGGGGAGGAAGAGGTGGGGGGGGGGGGTCGTTTCGACGCTCGTCTGCAACATCAGACGACCAGCCCAGTCGGAGCTGGTACGACTTCCCAAATCGCTCCACAACCGAGTGCGTCGGGCTGTGTCGGCGCTACCAGCACTGACATCAATGCGCACAGCGGGACTGTGGCATGGGATGATGGTTCTGTTTTGGGGATTGGAACACGTTCGCAGAGCCCAGGTAGGCATATGTGTGCGAGAGAGAGCGAGCGAGCGAGACCCGTGGAATATTGACTGAAGGTGGCCGCCGGAGAGGAAGCTGCTGTAGAGGTCAAGTATGGTGTACGCATCCCTCGAGTGAGTACTTGGAAAAGGAAATCTCATGGTGAATTTGACACCCTTGGCTGAGCTGTAACACGGCGAGAGTATCACATTATGAGCACTCGTCACGGTCGACTCAGCACAGGAGACAGCCGACCTATGTGTCCCCCCCCCCCTTCCGGGACCTCCGAGGGTCATCAGGATATGCTATTCGCAGGCAAAGTTCTGCGTTTCTTGACTGGTGAGCAGGGTATTCTATCGATAAAACATGTAAAACTTACAGTGTGAAAATCATACACTCCACCCGCGCGCCTCTTCCTGGAACAGGATGTAGCAACAGTGCACAACATTACCCCAGGATTAAACCGAGAGGGCCGTTTCCATCGTGAATCATGATCAACGTCGCAGGTAGCAGACGAAGTTCACGTTTCTTGCACAACTTTCTCTGGCCACCTTAGAGTGTGGGAGCATCCAACCTTCCTGGTGGTACAGGAAGCCAGAAGATTTTCAACACTCGGCGTATGCCTTGGTCAATCACTACCCATATCAGCCTTCAAAGTACCAAATACATAATCAATAGAATAAAAACCCATGGACTTCCTACCCACATAGGATGGCACATTGTAGTAACTAAGCTGCGCCGCGACCATGCATCTGGTCGCAGGGGGGCTACGATGCTGCTTATGAGGCGGTCCCGACCCATACCCCCGGTGTATTATGATATGGTACAACTCTTAAAGGATGTATATACCCTTCCACACACCACCACACCTCTTGGGTGGGACGCATCGCCGTACCGAAATCACCGTCATCACCTGCCCTACTCGGGAATATCTAGGCTGCGACTTGTCGATGGGTAGTCACTGGCCCCCAAGGGCTATCTCATTTATCATGGCAACCGAAGGATCCGCCTGCCACGGCCTGCTTGGGCATACACGCCCAGATGTGGGTGGCGGCCGGTATGAAGCCTCAGCCAGCGACCGAGGGTAATTACCTGTAAACGCTATTAATCTATTTATTTATCTATTCTGCCTGCCTGCAGAGATGGGGGCTCGGCAGCCAATCGAGTTTGAACACGTAGAAAGTCACGAGGGTGGCCCTCTGGGACGTGCTCATAGTATGTTGAAGGCACGGAGTACGCGCAGAGAGGACTTTTGTTCGAAACTTCGGGCTCGATGGGGTTACTTGCGAGCAGAGAGGGGAGAGTGATTTGCTGCTGCCTACCTATCTGCTTGAACCAGCCACCCACACAAACCTATCGAGGGATGGATGAGATGGCACCTCTACAGATTACTGTTCGGGCTGCTGCGGTATAAAAAAAATTTGGAAAAAAAAAAGGCGACGACATGCTTTGGCTGGCAGCTGGAGGTCAAACAGCCGCAGGATGCGCGCAGCTTGCGCGCAGCTTGCGTAATTGGGTGTCTATCGCTTGTCCTTACGATCAAAAGCATCCTTCCCACATTTTAATCTCTTCTTCAAAAAGAACATTGACATTAATCGGTCTTGGGTAGGTGGAGTGCGAGATTCACCGATGGGTGAATTAGGCACTGTAAGATGCTGGCATCACATTGATACGTACAGGCCTTATATTTTTGATTAAATACACTGGGCAGAAATCAATAAAAGGGCAATATAAAAGACAAGAGCCAAGGAACGAACAAAGACAGGAGAAGAAAGAAAAAGAAAAAGAGCTGTCAGCCTGGCTTCACATAGACCTACGGCTCCTGGGGTGTCATTGCAGACACGTGCTGACGGGCATATACATCTTACTATAAGTAGCATTGACATGCAATAGTGACAGATCGACTCTGCCCTGACTGCATAATTACAACTAAATTTGGCGCGACCTCTCGGGGTATTAATATCAAAGTGCCATTTTCTTTAATGTCCCGAAGGAGAGGCAGATTTAGTTCTGACCAAGTAACTTTTGTGGTTCTGTTTCTCTTGCATTGCTTGAGAGCACGAAATAATCGTGTTTCCTTGCTCGGTGCCAGGAAATGTCTCGCTAGGAGTGGAAATGGTTGTCCATATCAGTGCTGTAAGTCCTCTGCCATTTTTACTAGTAGGCTATATTTTCTTTTTACAATGATACGGATCTAGCTACATACTAAGTACTTTTTGCACACTGTAGAAGACGAAACAACATGATGATACTATAGTAGTAGTAAAAGTCTAGGTAAAAGGAATTAAGAAAGACAAAACCGCCCAGAAAAGGTTGTCCAGTAGGGAGGGGGAAATAACTGATGCTGGATCCGGGGTAAAATGCTGAGCCTCTCCTTCACACGCACACCACCTCTGAGCTACTGCACGCCGTGATGGAGCCAGCCGGGAGGGGGCCAAAGTGTTTGTTCAGAGGACCGACGGTAGGTATGACATGATTCAGAGTGCTTACGGGCTTACGTGCGCTATTGCGGCGATCGCTTCCTGGGATTCAAAATAACACCTAATACGGCACTTATGGGGCACATCACAAGGAGGACCGCAGTCTGGCCCGTATGTTTAATTGGGTGTACGAATGTAACGCCGCTAGGAAAACACATTTCTAGTAGCTGGATGCATGATATTCCTTGGAGGGAGTGGAGGGAGATGTGGGCTGGTCTCTCAAGCTTATATGAACATGGACGACAAAAATAGGCTTGGGCGACAGACAGACTGGAATTGTTTTGTCTGGATAGATGAGATGATGATAGTGCTTGACAACTTTATGAAAGTATTGTGTCGTTTGTTATGCATACACCTTTTAAGCTGAGAGGTGCTCTTATATGATAGCACGGCAATATGAACAAAATAAAGAACTTCAACTTAATTAACAAAGAATAAGCTCTGCGTTCAAAACGGTGAAGAGTACCAGGCCGATTACCCACCCTCGGAATATCTATCCCGTGCTGAGGAACATGATACATAAGCCGCCAGACTCGAGGCTCTCGCTATATACTGGCATTCCTTCCCTCTCCCAAACGATCCGACCGCCCGTTGCCACCACCGAGATCAACACAAAGAAAACCCCCACAAACGGGACTGTAGCAGGCAACAGAATTATCAGACGCTGTGATCGTTCGGTGTTCGACAAGCTGCCTCAGCTGGTGGAGGTATGGTGACATAAGGTCGTATCCACCTCCCTTCCCCCTCGATGGACTGCCAGTGGCAACTTTGGCCCCCTTGACTGGCCGTTTCTTCGCCCTTGGACACGATGAATGGATGGATGGATGATGTTCTGATTTGTTGAAACCCAACTGGTTCTTCTGCCAGGCCTTTGGTTACTTGACTACTTGGTGCGCCATCCTCATCTCCTTACAAAGTGACAGGGCCACCGTGGTTCACGCGTTTCTATATATATATATGTATGTATCCAAACGTATATGAAAACTTGCACTCCTGCAGTAGTCACTTCATCAACCAGCCTCCAGCCTTCGGGGCCGAGCGGCCCCGGAAGAGACGGGGGTGGGGGGAAGGGTATCAAAGGATAATTGCCGAGCAGCTGAGGAAGGATTATACCCCATACACCGGTTCAGACTACCTACCCCTTACTATGGTACACTACGTGCCGGTGAAAGCCAGGCAACAGAATAAATCGGGCCAATAAAGTTCTGACGGTCGCAACGGGGTGGAGAGACTGCTGAATTTAGACATACACACACGCACACCAGACGCCAGCACGATTGTGCATGAAGTCGAATATGGACCCACATTGGAAAAGTCTAGATTCCATTACCATTGACCGACTTTGTTGTTATCTCTCATTACGTATGCAGCAATTATGTCCAAGTGCTGAGAAAGGAAAGAGAGGGGGCAAGAAGAAGAAATTGTTGCTAGAGAAGGGGAAAATAACACAAAGAAAGAAAAAGAAGGGAAAAAAGGACAAGGAGAACAAAATACAACGCTCTGCACATGCCAGCCAGACCAGCCTTCAGATACCAAAATATGTTTGCTGTGAAAGGGAAGTAGAAACAAAAGAAACAAAAACTAAGTAGGGAGGACGCACGAGAAAGGAAAGGAGAGGGGGGGGAAATACAGTGATGCTAGGCATGTCCTTCGTTCCATCGTACAAAAGAACTCGTGTTGATACAACAAGACAAACAAAAACCAAAAAAATACCGTCTGCTCAGAAAAAGGAAAACTCACCAGTCCGCCAAGTCCTTCCACCCTTTGCTCATCACAGACCTAGCCAAATCCTGCCCTCTTCCCATGATCCTATCCTTGAACGCGGCGAGCCACATCAGCTCCATAGCGCCGTCTTCCGACTGCGTGACGACGCTGATGCCGCCGTAAAAGGTCTCGGCAACCCGCACGGGAAAAGCCAACAGGTCAGGCTGCGCAGTGGCCGCCAGCGCAGCGTCTAGCCCACGACACACGCGCGCCGCGACGGTGCGGAGCTGGTCTGTTCCGTAGGCCTCCGGGTCGATGTTGTTGTTGGGATGCGGCGGCGGCCCGTAGCCCGCCTGCTGCCGCAGGTCCTCGTCTACCACGGGTGCAGAGATGGTGTGGCCCAGGAGCCCGATGCATGGGTAGAAGAGGACCTGTGCTGTCCAGTAGTAGGTGAACGTCAGCGCGGCCAGGGCGTCGCGGAATGAGATGGGCTCGCCAAAGGGGACGTGTGCTTCTGCCTGGCGATGATGATGATGGCCTCCGCCTCGGGAACTGCTGCTGCTGCTGCTGCTGCCGCTGACCCAGTACGCGGCTTGCCCGCTGTATGCGGACTGATGTAGGGAGGCATGCCAGTGCTCGAGGGCCGCCTGGATGCCCAGGGCACTGTCGAGGAGGTCCTGCGCCATAAACCTGCGCGTCGTCGTGGCGTCCAGGCTGAGCAGGTGGTCGAGTTGCTGGAGCAGCGCGGGGATCGAGGAGAGGATGTCGAGGAGGTTGTCGAAGGGGGCCTTCGGGTGACGCTCCCACGGCGTGGCGATCCATTCTGCTTCGCCGCAGAAGACCGGCTTGCGGTTGATCAGACCTGTAACGATGGCGGCTGGTCGGTATACCCGTACGAAAAAGTGATGGGCAGGAAAAGTTGTGAAGCTGCCCGGGCCCATCTGTCTGATCTTGTCTTCCTGGCCCAGAGGGTCTTCCCAGCCCGGGACACCGGTGTATGCCAAAGACGAGTTGTAATCAAAAAGGTAGAGCAGCATGCTGTCTGAAGTGGACGCCGTAGAAGTTAGACAATGCGCCTGCAGTTGGAACTCTTCGTTTCCGTATCGCGGCTGGACATCGACGGGTGTATAGGCCGGCAGAGTAAGCAAAGTCGTCCTGCTCCCTCCATTGTTCGTCCTCCCGTAGGCCAGAGCTGGCATGTACAGGGCGGCGATTCGCAGCTGGTAGGTTTTGCCAGACTTGGATACAGGCACGACATCGTCCCAAGCAGAACGGAGAGGCTTGACGGGAGAAAGGCGCGAGGACGATTCTGGCACCGGCGTGGTCTGTCTTGACGATGACGAAGTATCGTTTTGGGATTTTGAATTTCGTGGGGGATGGGAACTGCATCTTCCCTTATCCTCGACGGTACCGACGATGAAGATGGTCTCTCGTTCTGAGTTCCATCAAGTCAGTCTTATCGAGTTCGAAATGTGCTACTTACCGAATAGTAAATGCTTTTGGCATCCCTGTTTCACTTTGCCAGATGCAAAGATTGGGATCGAGAAAGGATTTTGGAATCGGAAGAGAGAGAAATATAAAAAAAAAGAAAAAGGGAAAACATACCATATCCCTGACACTCTCGTCCAGAGTCTATACACTTTTTACAAAGCGGACGCTGATTATCACACTATAGAAGGGCGTCAGGCGAGCTGACAGTAGGAAGAAGGCCTCCGATGGTCCGAACGCACCTTAACTCTCCTGGCTCTGCAGGTGTTGCATCCTTTGTATTTGCCGGGCACGCCCACCATATTGAACAGTTGAGATCAGGATCTCGGACAAGTTGACGACGAGTATCATCTGAGGATCCTGGATTCGAAGAAGAGGAATCTCGAGAGGCTACAGGACGTAGCATACAAGATAGAGACATGCTTCTTGGGCTCCCAGAGCAACCAGGGAGGCCGCGTCTACGGGAAGATATAGCACAATTCTCAGTGTAAGGAAAGTTGTGGGGGCCAAGTAATATAATACTGTAAATGCCCTGGCCAGGTATAATACGCGCTATGGCCTGGACACAAATGCTCATCCGGTGCGCACGCACGTCGACCGATGAATGTCTTATGAATCCTCCCGACTGCGACTGCCCGGCATCTCACTTTGAGCAAGGGATTCCCTCGACTTGGTTCAAGTGGATATCAAGACGAGCAAGACAGCGAAAGGCTGATACAGGACACCGACTAGGTTCGAAATTTTGTCCTTATTGGGACGAAGGAGCGGGAGGAGGGGCTGAGGGGGGGGGAAAATCGGCATGGTAAGGAGGGTTACGGCAGGAAGAGGCGAATGGGAGACGACAACTTTCTAGCAACCGAGGAGGCCTGTGAAAACAAGCTCTCCACTGTCGCTATCAGGTTGTGACGATGCCTTACAAGACGGCTGACTTTGGGGATGCGGCAGCTTAAGGATCGCCAGACGACAGACATGATCCACACAAGAATAGACCAGCCATAGACCTTTCGGTATAGCAGATTGCGATTGCCGGATCGCTGGGAACCCCCGAGCGTGGTGGCCCTGGTCGCCGAGGGAGTGACAGGGTGCATTTCCTCGTTGCCTGCCTTCCTGCGCGATGGGCCATCGAGTGTCGACCCACCTCAGCTGCAGGCCGTACCCTGGGGCATAGCGTACGCAGCACAAAGCTTACCTATGTAGGAGGACAGTCTGAGGCATCCGAGCTAATGTGTGATACAGAGCCGTAGGACAGCTGGATGTTGTTTTGTACTTTTTTATGCGTGTTGTGTGTTCCGCGGGTTCTCCTGCTCCACCAACCTGGGCCGTAGGGCTGACAGGGCGCGTCGAAATCGTCTGGCCTCGATCCGCCCAAGTCCCATTTAAAGCGAGGGGCCGCTGATGGCCCGCCAGTCCATCCTTTCGGGATTACTTCCGCGTCTCCTAAACCTGAATCTTGCTAGTTGTCCCTCTATCTGCACAGGTTTGTCTACAATGGATCAAGCTAACTCTCTGGTGGCCCATAGTGCTAGACGTGCCCAGATACCTTGATTCGTCGCGGGGATGTTGCTGAATTGCCATGAGACGATGACTGGAACGATGAGCACTAGAAGGGGGCAGAATCTCTGGACGCTCTTTGGCCATCGAACCGCCCACGAAGTTGAGATGAGTATAAGTCTCATTAATTCAGGGGGGCGCTGCTCAGCCACTGCTGGGGGGGTATAGGCCTCCAGGTGGTGGCATGGTAATTTGGTAGCCTATTCAAATACGGGGCGTTGAAAGCTTTGGCCATTAAATACAACTGGTTTAGGGGTTATTGTATCTAAACCCTTGACTTGTAGCTCATATATACTTGTAAGGGTTCATGATGCCGTTCTGTTCAGGATATCGGTCAGCAGCTCGGTCAATCTCGGATTTTTGTGTGTAGGAAGGGAAGGGGGGGGGGGGGGCAAGAGAGGTTTTCTCACCGGATCGTATAGGTTCTTGATCTGCTTCATCAGACCAATCATGTTATCGCTGCGGCTGTAGCCGATGAACTTCTTCTTCGCCAGGCCGAGTCCGTGCTCAGCGCTGATACTGCCCTCGTGCTTCTTGATCCACTCAAACACGTAGGGCTCCAGGACCTTTTCGACCTCCTTGTCGTACCGCCTCACGCAGACGTTGAGGTGCAGGTTGGAGTCACCCATGTGGCCATACCCAACCACGTCGACGACTGGGTACTCATCCGTCTCGCCCATCAGCCCAGCAGCCTGGATCTTAGCCTTGACATCCTCGACCAGCCCGTAGAGGGATTTCAGGGGTATCGAGACGTCGTACTTGTAGACGCCCCCAAACGCGCCAGACGACTCTGAGATGCCTTCCCGCCACCCCCAGAGCGACTTGATCTGCGTCTCGTCCTGCGCTACCACACCGTCTGACACGATCTCCTTGCCCATGACATCCTCGAGGAACGCCTCCAGCTTCTCGCTGTCGTGCTCCGGGTTTGAGCCGCTCGTCTCGATGAGGCAGTAGAAAGGGTACTGGCTCTCAAGGGGGAAGTTGTTCTTGGTGACCCTCCGCACGATCTCTTGGCTCTCATTGTCCATGAGCTCGAACGCCGACAGGATCTCAGACAGCTGCCCCTTGGCCTCGCGGAAGGCCTGTTGGACCTTCTCGTACGAGTCGAGGCCGAAAAAGGCAACATTGACCGCCTTGGACCTCTGAGGACAGTGGATGGAGACCCCGGTGATGATGCCAATCGTGCCCTCAGCACCGATGAACAGCTGCTTGATATCGTAGCCGGTGTTATTTTTCCTCAGCTTGAAGAGATCGTCCACCACCGTGCCGTCGGCTAGCACAGCCTCGATGCCCAGCACGCTCCCGTGCAAGCTGCCGTACCTCAGAAGCCTCAGACCACCAGCATTCGTCGCGACATTGCCTCCGATATGACATGATCCCTTTGCAGCCAGGTCCAGAGGGAAAATGTAGCCTCTCTCCGCCAGGTAGTTGTCGACAACCTCAAGCACACAGCCAGCGTCGGCGGTGAGCACGCCGCTGACCTCATCAAAGGACCGAACCTTATTCATCCGGCTCATGTTGATGACGATCTCATCAAAAACAGGGACAGATCCTCCCACCAGGCCAGTATTGCCACCCTGCGGGACGACCGCCAGCATATTGCCGTTGCAGTACTTCAACACTTTGCTGACCTCCTCGGTGGAGCCGGGCTTCAACACAAGCCTGCAGTGGCCCTGATACTTCTTCATCCAGTCGCGGTTGAAGGGCTCCATATCATCTACCGCTGCCTCGTTGGTAACAGCGTCCAGAACGGCGGCGCCGCTGCCGAGGAGTTCCTTGAAGTACTTGACATGGTCTTCCGTGAGCTGGGAAAACCTCGAGTCCCTCTTGATCTCAGGATACGAGTCTGTGGTGAATTTGGCACTGGAGGTTGTGGAAGACCTGAATTGCCTGACCGTCGTCGTCGAGATACTCCTGGTGGCTGCGACTGAAAAAGATGAAGAGACTGGCCGTAGATAGAGCGCAGAGAGGTTAGCCTTCTCGGCTCTAGCTAGAGCACGAGTAATACGAAACCTAGACGCCGCCATCTTGAAGTAGGATTGAGGACCAGAGGGGAGGAGAAGGATAACGACCTGGCGACCTACAAGCCTCTACGAGGAAAAAGAGACGGAGGATATATATGAATGAGCATTACCGAGAAAAACCGAGAATTTACTTTACCGGCGCGGGAACTTAAGGCACGATGCCTTACCCGAACCCTGAACAGAACCCTGAACAGTACAGAAGCATCAGTGGGTGGTACGTACCAAGTGTGGTAGCGGCTGCTGTGGGTCTTGACAGGGATCTGGTACAGCTTCCAACAGCCCAGCTTCGTCGTCAGAGCTGCAGCCTGCCTCTCCTGCCTGCCACACTCACACGCTCAACCTCACATCGCGTCGCATCACATCCCATTCCATCCGACCACCCCGACGGATCTCCCAAAGTCAACGACCGATCAGAACACTCCATACCCGTCGAAGTCTTTGCCCATCCACTTCTGCACCCATCTACATACGTGACACAGCTTCGACAACACAGGCAAGATGGCTTCAGGATACGATAGAGCTCTCTCAGGTAAGCGCCCCCGCGGGTTGAGTTGACCAAACCAACAAGCTAACAGATGTACCTCGTCAGTCTTCAGGTTTGCACCGGCCCATCCCCCACCACCAAGTTTCCCCAACTGACATGCCACAGTCCTGATGGACACGTCTTCCAGGTGGAGTACGCAGGCGAAGCTGTCAAGAGAGGTACATGTGCGGTCGGAGTCAAGGGCAAGGACATCGTGGTCCTGGGATGCGAGAAGCGCTCAGCAATGAAGCTACAAGACACGCGAATCACACCATCTAAGATCGGCCTCATCGACACCCACGTCTGTCTCGCCTTCGCCGGCCTGAACGCCGACGCCAGAATCCTCGTCGACAAGGCGCGGCTAGAGGCGCAATCCCACCGGCTGAACCTGGAGGACCCCGTCACCATCGAGTACATCACAAAGCACGTCGCCGGCGTGCAGCAGCGATACACCCAGCGGGGTGGTGTCCGGCCCTTTGGCATCAGCACCTTGGTTGTTGGGTTTGACCACGGCAGCAAGGTGCCACGGCTCTATCAGACCGAGCCTTCTGGCATCTACTCGGCATGGTATGCATTTCTTGTGACGCCCTACCTCCCGGGCATGCCCGCGTACTAACACCCAGACCAGGAAGGCCAACGCCATCGGACGGTCGAGCAAGACGGTGCGCGAGTTTCTGGAGCGAAACTACAAGGAGGATATGGACCGCGAGCAGACGATACGCCTGGCCATCAAGTCGCTGCTGGAGGTTGTGCAGACGGGCGCAAAGAACATCGAGATAGCCATCATGGCACCGGGCAAGACGATGGAGATGCTGCCCGTCGAGGATATCGAGAGCTACGTCAAGAACATCGAGCAGGAGAAGCAAGAGGAGGCCGCGAAGAAGAAGGGCGGCCGGTCGACCGGTGCAGGAAGCTCTTCGGTACCATCCAGGGCCGCCGGTACCGAGACTGCTGATGACCAGTAGTAGAGGGGACGGGTAGAGGAACGAAATAAGACAGTCAGCCCAACATGCGCTGCATGATAAGAGAGGAGGGCCATTGTACAGTATGACTTCATGACCGGGTGCGTCTACGGTGCCTCGTAATGATATTTTCCTTGACGCCAATGCTCAAAACCTCTTTTCTATGATGGTATTCGTGACTCTTCCTCTTCTATTCGACATCCATCCCCTCCATCCTCACCCCAGCTTGTCCGCGTCTTCATCAGGGTCGAATATTGTCTTCAGCTCTTGTCGCTTCACCCGATCATCCTTCAGCATCCTGTTATCCACCCGTGCATCCTCACCCTCGACCCTGAGTGCTGGCTTGGGCGTCACAGCGTCGAGCACAAAGTGGTTGTCGCAGTGTGGGCAGTATTCGTCGGCCTCCTCAAATTCCTGGGCGTCCTTGCGGAAGCACTTCTTGCATTTCTTGCAGGCGAAGATCATCTCGAACCGCTGCATCAGGGGGTGCGTCTCTTGCTCCTGATGGCACTCCACGCAGTCGAACCATTTTTTGCCTAGTCATTGGAACGTCAACCAGATGCTGTGCTGCCAGGGGTCGAGAGCTGGGATATGGACGGCGTACAACATGGCGACCTGATGGATACCTGAGCATTGAGAATGTGTTTGCTGTAAAGGATTTGTCAGTTTGGACATCTCAATTCCTAGCCTAGCCTTGGTTTTGAAAAAGCCCCGTATACTTACCACATATTTGTGGAAGAAGGTGTGAATATGCTATGGTGCAGAAAGTTGTATGCACTCTTCCAAGTCACAATCGGCATGATTTCTAAGGCGGGCGCGTGGAACACGTCTCGGCAGGTGAACGAATGTAATAGGCTAGCTAGTCCACTTTTCGGGCAACTCCGCTGCGGTGGAACTTCTGCAAGGGGTGGCGGTGGGCTTTATCGATAAGGGGGTATTACATACTAGGTCCGGACCATCCATTCTAAGCGTCAGGCAGTCTTGCACTCTTTCCTTGCACTCTTTCTTTCCTTCACATCGTCCACCTGTCTCTTGACGGTGTCATCAGAGTCGCCGCTCTCCTTGTCTTTCCAAGAGTCCTTCATTTCCCTTCCAGGCACTCTCACCGAATCTCTACAAGCTCAAGGGTCGCGCGAGCAACAGCCATGGCCCCGAAGCGCAAGGCGGGCGCCGTCGGAGGCGTCATCAAGGCTGGCAGGTCCTCCAAGGGCTCGACCCCTGGCCCAGCGACACCTCGAAGTCTTGCCAGCGACTCTAGTGATGTTTCTGACAATGAGGTGGATGTCGAAATACCAGAGGAGATGCGCAAGAGCATGATCAAGTTCGACACCAGTTCTGACGAGCACAGATACAGCATGGGCCGTGGCGTTCACGATATGGCCTCGAGACATTTCGACAGCAGCAGGGACTTTACTGCACTGAGACCCAAACACGACGCTCACAACAGACCATTGTGGATACAGGGCAACTTCGTCATCGTCCTCGAGAGCTTCCACCAGCTCGCACCGCAGGCCCAGGATTTCCTCGTCACCGTCGCCGAGCCGGTGTCACGACCCCAGTTTCTCCACGAGTACAAGCTCACCACCCACAGCCTCTATGCCGCCGTGTCTGTCGGCCTCAACCCGAAGGACATTATATCCACACTCGAGCGCTTTTCCAAGACCCCGGTGCCCAGCAACGTTAAGGGCTTCATCTCAGCATGCGGCAGGAGTTATGGCAAGGTCAAGTTGGTCCTGCGGAATACAAAATATCTCCTGGAGACCACAGATCCAGAGGTGCTTCAGATGCTCTTGAAGGACCCGGACATCTCGGCCTGTCGAGTGCACGGGGCTGAGCAGATCACAACGAGCGCCCCAAAAATGTCGGGTCTGGCCATTGCGGGAACGAAGGAGGCTGCTGGCATACGCGAGGCTGAAGGGTTGAACAGCGCGGAGCAGGCTGTTGCGAACCCCTCCGAGAAAGAAGTCTACGCTGCTTTGAACGACGACGATGACGACGACGACCAAGAGGTTGTCCATGCCTTTCAGATCCGAGACGATGCGGTCGAGACGGTCACAAAGCGGTGCCAGGAGCTACAATACCCTGCGCTGGAGGAATACGACTTTAGAAATGACAATATCAATGCCAATCTCGAGATTGATTTGCAGCCATCCACGCAGATCAGGCCATACCAAGAGAAGAGTCTCAGCAAGATGTTTGGCAACGGACGGGCCAAGAGTGGCATCATCGTGCTCCCTTGTGGCGCCGGCAAGACCCTCGTTGGTATCACAGCTGCGTGCACGATCAAGAAGGGCGTTATCGTGTTAGCAACAAGCAACATGTCAGTTATCCAGTGGAGAAACGAGTTCATCAAGTGGTCCAACATCAACCCCGATGATGTGGCCATCTTCTCCTCCGACCATAAAGAGACTTTCAGTGGCAATACCGGTGTCATTGTTACGACGTATTCCATGGTCACGGCAACTCAGAAGCGTTCGCATGAGTCTTCCAAGATGATGGACTTCCTCAGGAAGAGAGAATGGGGCCTCATGCTTCTCGACGAGGTGCATGTCGTTCCCGCCAACATGTTTAGAAAGGTCATTGGCAATATCAAAGCCCACTCGAAGCTTGGCCTGACAGCTACCCTCCTCCGAGAGGACGACAAGATTGAAGACCTGAACTTTCTCATCGGCCCGAAGCTCTATGAGGCCAACTGGATGGAGCTCTCGCAGCAGGGGCACATCGCAAGGGTTCAGTGCGCCGAGGTTTGGTGTCCCATGCCAACCGAGTTCTACGACGAGTACCTGAAGGCTGCGACACGGTCGAGGTCGCTGCTCTACGTCATGAACCCGCTCAAGATGCAGGCATGCCAGTACCTCATCACCTACCATGAGTCCCGTGGCGACAAGATCATTGTCTTCTCCGATGACGTGTACGCGCTGGAATTTTACGCCCGGAAGCTGATGAAGCCTTATCTTTATGGTGGCACCAGCAACGCCGAGAGGCAGGAGATTCTGCAGCGGTTTCGCGACTCTTCGGAGTGTAACACGATTTTTCTTTCCAAGATCGGCGACACCTCCCTCGACCTTCCTGAAGCGACGTGCCTGATCCAGATCTCGGCCCAGTATGGTTCCCGTCGTCAGGAGGCACAGCGTCTCGGTCGCATCCTGCGGGCCAAGCGACGTAACGACGAGGGCTTCAATGCGTTCTTCTACTCGCTCGTATCCAAAGACACGCAGGAGATGCTCTTTTCCTCGAAACGCCAGGCTTTCCTGGTCGACCAGGGCTACGCCTTCAAGGTGATCACAACGCTGCACAACATCGAAAAGACACCCGATTTGTGCTTCGCAACCGCGCAGGAGCGCCGTGAGCTCCTCCTGGGTCTGCTTGACGACATGGAGAAGAACAAATCCCAAGCCGAGTATGACCGCGAGAACAACGCTCTCGTGGCAGACGGCAACCTGTTCAACTCGAAGAAGCCCGGAGCTAGGCCCAAGCCCAGACCCAACAAGATGGTGCGGCGCGGCGCGCACCTGCTTGCGGACCTCAGTGGCGGCCAGGACATGGCGTACGTGGAACAGAACAAGCCAGCTAGGGGTAAGAAGAAGGTTGCGCACAGTGACTTCTTCAAGAAGCAGCAGCGTGACAAGGACAGACGCAAGAAATTGGCCAATGAGTAGGGGGATGGGGGGCACGATAATGTCCCGATATCCAGGGCGTTTCTGGGCCCAGAAAAAAGGATACGCACATCTCATGATATATATGCGTGGGCGTTTTTTTGGCTTGACTTTTGCGACTCAGACTGAACATTGTCGCGAATCTGTCTCTTTGGTTTTTTGCTTTCTTTCTTCCCCTCCCCCCTTCTCTTTCTTTCAGTGGGAAAATGTTAATGGAATGGCGTACTCGACACGGCTGCATCAGAGAGGGTGGTAGAACTCTTCAAGATGGCAACTCAACATGGATGGGTGACATTGCATGGCAGGCGTTCATGGAATAGAACGTAGGACACTCAATTAGGTTAAAGCCATTCAATTCCAAAGTTGGATGACGGGTGAGTGTGACTTTAAATCTTGATGGTGACTTCCAAGCGGGTCATGTAGCAGTGAGCACAAAGTGGAACGTGTTCCACAGGGTTCACGCAATCGTCTTGCATGCCAAGAATGTCGTTCGCTCTGTGTGCCGGTGACACGACTTTATCTCTGAGCTACTAGCGGCCTACGCCTCTCCATTGAGCGAAAAGGGGGGGGGGGGTTTAGTAAATAGTAGTATTCGGGGAACAACCTGTTCCAAGAGACAAAAAATGATGGAGGAAGAGGGGGAAGTGAGAAAACTGCCGAGAAGTGACTTCAGAGGAAGTCGAGCACACTCCCACGGTCTAGAAAATTCCAGGTCCAGGCTATGATTCATACTCACCGCCGGGCAAAGCCTCGAGAGAAGTACATGTAGGAAGTAGAATATACACCATGCTGTACTTGTGTATTCCCTCCCTTTTTTTTTTTTAATGTATCACGACAGTAGGCCGGAACGGAATCTCGAAATCCCATAGGGTCTCAATACCACCCTTATTTAGATCTTGGAAATCCCGTGTAGTCGTCGTGCGATATGACTTGACGGAGGTGCAGCGGTGCAGGGTATTTTTATTTTATTTTAAAAAAAGGTATATACTACAATATATCGCCTGCATGGACCCGGACGTTGAGGGGTTGTAGATCCGCTTCCAAATGTGAGCCCGCTACCGTTGGCGTCATGGTGTGCGTGTGTGTGCGTGATGGTGATCGTATGGTGCCAGGACGGTCCCGAAGATGACCTACCTATGTATACCGTTGTATCCATGATCGCTCTGTAAATCGTTTGACGAAATTGTGGATGTACAGAAAGGTTTCGTAAAGATTTACAGTATATTCGACAGGTCAGCCAGGCAGTGGGGAAATATTTCTTATCTTTGGAGAGAAGTGGACACTGTTCTCGTTTCAATGGTCCTGGTTTGCATGGCTGGAGAAGAAGAAAAGGGGCTCCACGGCTGCTGCCGGCAGACCGATCAACAAATAGCTTCGTCGTTGATCAGTGCCCAAAGCTTTTCTTGCCGAGGGGTGAGGGATATTTTGGTCCCTGGGAAAAAGGAAGGGAAGAAAACAAGAAGAAAGGAAAGAGAAAGAAGATAGAAGGAGGAAAAAAAAAAGAAAGAAAAAAAAAAGAGAGAGAGAGAGAGAGAGATAGACTCTCACTGCGGGTGTATTCCTTGAGCACACTGGCTAATAGTGTTCGTTTCACCAAAGGAGAGAATATAGCTTACAAAAATGGAAAGCTGCAGTCTGATATCACATGTCACACATGTTCTTGTCTGACTGGTCGTCCTGGCTCACACAAAGTCCCTTTCCTTGGTACTGTAGCACAGGATGGGCTGACATGACTGAGACTGCTGCATGTGCTTGCGTAGGGTGGCTTCGCCTTGCGCGGTTCAAAGAAAGTTTGTAGAGGCATACAGGCATTATTTAACCTGCCCACCATCCCATTTTTATGACAACTCATCCTTGGCAGCCATGGGGTGATGAAAGAAATAGAAATAAGCATGACGGCAATGTCGGAAGAAAATTTAACACAGCGGTGAATCATCTGAACCATTCTCAATTGTTTTTTTCTTGTTGTTTCTTCTTCTTCTTTGCATACAGTGTATTGATAGCAACATATGGAGGAGATGAAATTTGAAATCAACCAGAATCTGCTGCTGTTGCTGCTGACAAGTGCACAAGGTTGACATTAGTTTCTCTTGATATGCTGAAAGAGGAATTCACACTACAACTGCAGCTGTGTAAGATGCGATCTATAGATGGAAACATCTGCCCCTCCTCCAGCGCTACCGACAATTCCTCCTCCAGGGCTGGAGACCCACATATAGCACTAGTTAAGTAAGTAGCAGGACAGGGGTGGACAGGCTTGGAGGAAACTGGGAAGAGCCTGGAATGCTGTTCCAGCGTCTAAAGTGCTGCTGCTAGGGGGTGCTAAGGGGAGGAAGAAGAAAAAAAGAAGGAAGGAAGAAAGGAAGAAAAAAAAAAAGGGACAGTGAGGTCACTTCCTTTTCTTCCTTTTATCCTCCCCCCTTCTCTTCTTTCCCTCTCCTTTTGAGATTACGGCTTGGGCTCTCACCAATCGCAGCACTCGCGACCAGATAGAAACAGCACCATCGTCCCGACAACCCTCCCGATCGGCAAACATTTCAGAGTTCCGGTTTTTCCCCTTCTTCATCTCTCTAGGGAAAACTTGCCCAGCGACTTTTGGGGCTTGGAGGGCGCCAGCAGCTGTTGTGCCACAACGCCACCCTGCACTACCAGCATCGATTGTGCTTTCCTCTTTCAACTCTGCCGCAAGTATCATCGTCACAGGTCCTGGGACTCGGCTCTTGCTTGTATTACCTCAATCTTGTACAACTCGTACACAGGACTCCATCGAATCACCCAGCCAGTCTATGTCTTGATGCATATCATCTGGACTACGTCAAATGCGCCATTGCCACCCCTCGGACTTCCATCCTCTTGTCGCCTGTGCAAACAAACACTCTGCTGAACAAAGCTCAACCTGTTCTCCTGACAACTGATGCGGATCGATTTGTTAGAGGGCTAGAAACGAAGATCTGATCACCAATCCACGACTTGGACTTATCATCACATTTCTTGAGATATTCAGACATTGCAATCATGAAGCTTTGGTTCTTGAAACCTCAGGACAGGCATTCTGCAGTGTCTTTTTGAGACAAGACTTCAATTCCCCCAACCTTGTCCATACATTCAGGACCATTCTACCATCTTAAGACTGAGCCTCCGGGGACCACAGGTGGCCCAGCATGGTGTCACCGGTCTACAGCATCTTCTGGGACCAAATCAAGTCTCTAAAACCTTCCTTTGTTTCCAAGCAGCCTCATTTTAACTTCATCACAATCCACTGTGAGCCTCTCCTCCTCCTGCTCTTTGAAACCCTCACCCTCACCCTCACTCTTGTGGCTGATTTGGTATGACATAGATTTCTGGGTGGTAGGCCTGACCATATTGGCCTCGATTTTATTGTATGCTTCAGGCTCGGGAGAACTGGCCTACATCAATGCGCTCTTCTTCGCCGCCGGGGCCAACACCCAGGCCGGGCTGAACCCGGTCGATGTGAACAAGCTCAATACGTTCCAGCAGGTTGTCATCATGATCTGCTCCATGGTCTCGAATCCCATCTCGATCAATTCGTTTGTGGTGTTCCTACGTTTGTTCTGGTTTGAGAAGAAATTTCAGGATCTCGTCCGCGAGGCACGGACACGCCGGGCTACCATGACAAAGTCAAAGTCCAAGGCCAAGACTGCGACCGAGCGGCCCATGGGCGGCGTCAACATGAGTGACATCAGGGTTATGCACAACGGCGCCAGGCAGAGAATAACCAACGATGGGTTTGTTCTCGACGAGCCGAACGGAAAGGCGACGAGCGGCGCCAGCTCCGATCCTAGCCCTGGGGATAGCGGCGAAGACCAGAATACTGCAGATGAGAAAACGCCCGGCATCACGTTTGCCGGCACCGTCAAGAGGAGTGATGGCGTGGAGAACGCCGTGTTGAAGGCGCCGGCAAGAAGTGACGAGGAGCACATTGCCATTGTCCAGCGCCAGCGGAACACCGACAACGACGAGGTTCTCCGCATTCCCGGGCCAAGGGATGTCGAACTGGGCGAGCGGCCGAGGAGGGTGGAGGACGACGCGGCCGAAGAGGACCCGGAACCGTTGTTCACGCCTGGGTACACCCTCAGCAATGGCGAGGCACAGGCACCAGCGCGTCCCAAGGGCATCACCATCCAGGAGCCAGCCAAGAAGCCGAGCCGGAGGGAGGAGTTCAACGAGGATGCCATCGCATTCCTGAACGTGTTCACGCCTTTCAAGATCAGGAGGCCCCGCTTCATGAACAGCGGTGACGACAAGCTTCATCACCAGAGCACCGGCGGATCGCTGGCGCGTGCGCGACGAAATACAGTCTCCACAATACGAGGTGCCCTCAGCAGGGACAAGTACGACCTCGCCCCCTACCTGAGCTGGCAGCCCACCCTGGGACGAAACTCGGCCTTCGTGGGCGAGCTGACGGATGACCAGAGGGAGGAGCTCGGCGGCATCGAGTACAGATCCCTCAAGACGCTGTCTCTGATCCTGTCGTTGTATTTCTGGGGTTTCTTCGCGCTGGCCATCGTCATGCTGACCCCATGGATCCTCCATAGCTCTTATGGTTCGATCGTCGACGCCGACGGCCAGGGCCGGGCCTGGTGGGGGATCTTCACGGGCACTTCAGCCTTCACTGATCTGGGTTTCACCTTGACACCCGACAGCATGAACTCGTTCAACACGGCTGTCTACCCACTGCTTGTCATGAGCTTTTTCATCGTCATTGGTAACACGGGATTCCCGGTGATGCTTCGATTCATCATCTGGGTAGCCAGCTTGTGTGCCACAACAGGTTCTGGCCTGTGGGAGGAGCTTCGGTTCCTGCTGGACCATCCCCGTCGCTGCTTCACGCTGCTGTTCCCCTCGGCAGCTACGTGGTGGCTCTTATGGCTGCTCGTCATCCTCAATGGTCTCGACCTGCTCTTCTTTGTTATTCTTGACGTGAGTACACACAACCCCGGCGGGTGCAAAAAGAAGAGAGAGAAAGAAAAGAGAAAAAGAATAGCAACTGACACGTTCACAAACAGCTCGGGAGCGGCGTGGTCGCAAACCTATCCCCTGGAATCAAAGTTCTCGACGGCGCGTTTCAGGCTTTCTCCACGAGAACCGCCGGGTTCTCCTGTGTCAACCTGGCAGAACTTCACCCCGGCGTGCAGACATCCTACCTCATCATGATGTACATTTCCATCTTTCCCATCGCCATCTCTGTCCGCCGCACCAACGTCTACGAGGAGAAATCTCTCGGCATCTATCACGAAAGCGCTTCTGAAGAGCACGAGGAGACCGAGCCGGCAGGGTCCCTCAGCTACGTGGGCGCCCACTTGCGGCGCCAGCTGTCCTTCGACCTGTGGTACATCTTCATCGGCTTCTTCATCCTGTCCATCTCCGAGGGGCCGCGTATCCAGAACAACGACTTCAGCATGTTTGCCATCCTCTTTGAGATCGTCAGCGCCTACGGCACTGTCGGCCTGAGCCTGGGCTATTCCGGCATCAACGCCAGTCTGTCGTCCCAGTTCACCACCGTCGGCAAGCTGGTCATCATTGCGATGCAGATTCGTGGTCGCCACCGTGGCCTGCCTTATGGTCTCGACCGCGCTGTACTGCTGCCGTCCGAGTCCCGCTACCTGAAGGAGGCCGAGGAGCCGGTCCTGCCCAAGGCGAGGACGCTACCGCGGCGCAACTCGAACATCTCGGTCGCGACGGATGCGAGAAGCTTGAGCCGCAGGCGCAGTAGGAGCGTCGGCGGCGAGAACCGCGTCGACCGTGTCAACAGCAACCTTCTCACGTCGTTCCTGCACCCAGGCCCTGCGCTGCCCCAGTCGCCGAGGAGGCCCATGAGTGGCCATGCGACGGACGATGAAGACCATGGCGGCCCGGGCTTTGAGAATTTCCGGAATATCCCGACGAGATCAGAGACGTTCTCGCTCTCGAGAAGGTCTGAGTATAATACAAGAGGGAGAGAAGAGGTCTAGTGGATCTCCCGCTGAGGATAGCTCTGGGCCCTTTTCCTCCCATGTTCCCCCTCTCCCACCCAAACACACATGGTTGGCGCCCCCTATGATTCTGGTTACTATTATTGGCGCAAAATGGCAAACAGAACATTTGCGCGTATGCATGGGTAGCGGATATAGCGGCACTTGGGGTAAACGTGGGATGCAAATAGAAGGAGTTTTTGATTATGCTCTCGGGTCTGGATTATGTTCGTTCAGCGACATTGAGTCTGGAGTTTTTTTGGGGGGGCCCGGGGGGGGGGGTTGTCTTTCTTATTTTCGATACCCTTTCGGCAGCATACAAGCGTCAACTTTTCAGGAAGGGGGGCTCTCTTGTGTATATTGTGGTCTGGGACTTTCTCGCTGATGACCAAGTCTTAAGGGTTTAGAGCTCTCTATATATTACCGAGTTTCTTTTATCTTGTACATATATAGGTCATCGTCAATGTTAATATCTGACTTTGCATCTTGCATGTTACCCTTGGTTACCCTTAGAACCGCGTGCAATGAGATTTTGGTAGGTATATGATTTTTTATTTTTTCTCTTTTCTCTCTTTTCTTTTTGTACATGTACTAAATTCTCAAGAGCAGATGCCATTGCAATATGCTAGCTGCCACCCAATCATGCGTTCCCTCTTCTTATCCCGCGCCAACATCTCACAGTCCTTGAATTGCTACTCCCCTTTCTCACTTAACCTCACCCTAAAACTCCAGCACCCTCTTCTTCTTGCCCTTCTTCTTACCAGCACTGGCAAAGACATTCCGACCCTTCCGCCACTCCCGCACGATGTGGTCCACGCTGCCGATATCATGCTTGGGCTTGCGCAGGTAGGTCAGCTTGGCGCGCCTGGCCCTCTTCTTGGCGCGCCTCACGATCTCGATGCCCGTGACGCTCCGGCTGTAGATCTTGAACCACATCTCGACGCCGATCTTGGTCAGCTGGCCGCGCAGCAGGATGGCGGTCTCGATACCCCTGCGGCGGATGCCGACCAGGACGCCCGCGAAGGGCTCGGCGGCGCGCTTGCTGGTGACGAGGAGGATGTCGCCGACGCGGACGCTGTCGGGGTTCTGCTTGGAGAAGAGGCGGGTGCGGGCGCCTGAGGGGTCCATCTTCTTGATCTGGTAGGCGTGGTGGGCTTCGATCGGGGACGGGGCCGGGCGGAGGATGTGGGGGTGGGTGGGCGTCGGGGCGAGGCCCAGGTGTGGGCGTGCTGTGAGGGGGGTTGTGTAGACGGCGAAGGCGGTGCGGACAGGGCTGGAGGTTGGGTTGAGGTGGTGGGTCTTGTTGGCAATGGTGTCTATATATGTGGTTAGTTATGATTCTCTCTCTCTCTCTCTCTCTGTGTGTGTGTGTGTGAGGGTGTCTGCATCTGGACTTTGGACTGACATAATTTGGGAGCAGGCGTTGGTGGCACTGGAGGGATGTGCTGAGGCTCTTTGAGGATGGCATTGGCGTAGCCTCTCCTCTGTTGTTGTCGTTGTTGTGTCCTGCTCTGACGAAGAATTGTCTTCAGGCAGCCAAGTGGCCGCCTTAATGATATTGCGCTCATAATGTGTGTGCAGCTGTGCTGGTCTCGAGACCCGCGATGGGATGTGGACCAAAGAAGTGCTATGATCAAAGTCGATGCTGCAAGCTCAAATTCTTGGTGGTGGTTGAGTGATGTCGAGCAGGGGCTGTCGGATTGGCAAGTCATGATTGGTTCATTTCCCTTACTGGACTGAGGCGCCCCCCACCTGCGGCAGAACAGCTTTGCTCTTCCCGGCAGGCACTTTGCACCTGCAACTTTTTGAGTCCACTGCATGATTGGAGAGACGACGAGCTTCTTCCCTTTCCACGACCTGGTCTGCAGTTCAACCACGCTCACAGCAGGCATGTCAATTCATACAATACGGCCGGCCCTCAAGGCTGGCCGCTGTCTGGTGGACGCGTCCATGAGGTCAACAGCACCTACACATGCAAGATGTTTCTCCGCCACAGCAGCCCAAGGTGAGCAGAGCAAAGAAAAAAAGAGCAGTTCTCCTTCCTCCTCGTCCCTCAGACGACAGCCCTGATATGTGGAAATAGAATAAAAATATACTGACACGAAAGGGGGGGCGGCAGGCAGCATAATAACCTTCAGCAGATCCTCCAACGAAGACCTCGACAAGATCCTCAAGGAGCTCACCCACAAGATCATCCTGCCCTCGTACCTCTCCGTCCCGCAGCGCAAGAAGCTCTTCCGCTCTCGCTGGAAACACAGGCTGGAGCAGGACCCCATCGAGATCGAGCTCGACGACCAGCGCATCCGCCTGCGCCACATCGACTCCGCCGGCGGCGCCGTGCCCCCGGCCCGCCGCATGCTGTTCCAGGCCATGGACAACATGCGCACCACCGAAGACTGGCAGAAGCTGCCCGGCCTGCTCGAGGCCCTCTGGTTCAACGCGAACCGTAGATTCCTGCCGTCGGACTGGCCCAAGATCGTGAGGAAGGCCGGACAGGCAGAGCACCTGGGCCCTGTGTTCGAGGCCATGAAGAACCCGGGCCGCACAGGCCTGAAGCTGGACTCGTCGGAGACGGTGCAGGAGGTCATGACCGCCGTGGTCTGGCAGGCTGCGAGCGAGGGGTGGACGGCCGGGGCGACCGAGAGGGCGTACAGGAATACGGAGAGGGTGATACAGTTCCTGGCGCAGGAAGACCACCAGCTGCAGGGGCAGGCGAAGACGGCGTTCGAGAAGACGGACAGGTTCCCGCTGCGAAAGGACCCTCAGGTCCTGGCGACGCCTCTGTTGCTGGCGGCCGCGATGGTGGTCAAGCATGGCAAGGACGGGGAGTACATGAAGAGGCTGCGCATCTACGCGCAGGTTATATTGGAGCAGTGGCCTGAGAGCAAGGGCCTCCTGGAGCTGCATCCGCATGAGGCATACGTCGACCCCGAGGGCATGGCGTACCTGATGCAGAAGAACAGATTCTTGACGGTCGCTGCACCGATCCTGAGGGGGTTCGACCTGGCTGTCGAGGCTCTAGGCGACGACGAGATGGGACAGAAGCTCAAGTCACGGAGAGACGCCGTGAGCGCAGAGGTACATGACGCTCTTGCGGCGGATGAGACCAAGGGCAAGCGGGGCGCGGCCATGTACGAGAAGTGTTTTGCTGAGCCTCAGGTCCCAAAGACAAAGAAGGCAGCAGCGGCAACAGCGGCAGAAGCAGCAGCAGCATAATAAGTTGCCATGAAAATTCCATGTGCTGCTATGATTGCAAGTTTTTTCAATTGTAAATTTTATTATAATCGCCTGCTCTTTTATCATGGCAGGACAATGTACCTGTGCAGGCTCTCCGGTATAGCGTCTATGAGCTTCTTCTCGGTCAGCCACTTGCGCGAGAACAGGCGGTCGGCATATCTATATGCGCCGTCACACAGCATGGTGACGACCGTGTGTCCCGGCCCCATCCTCTCGGCGACCTCCTTGGCCGCGACGACATTGAGCGTGGAGCTGGCGCCCAGGTACAGGCCCTCCTCGTCCAGACACCTGTACACCATCTCGATGGTCTTCTCGTCCGAGATGTGCAGCGAGTCATCCACCAGGTCGAGATCAGGCTTCAGGTTGTCCGT
The DNA here is from genome assembly GCA_014849955.1 of Cryphonectria carpinicola. Taxonomy (NCBI): domain Eukaryota; kingdom Fungi; phylum Ascomycota; class Sordariomycetes; order Diaporthales; family Cryphonectriaceae; genus Cryphonectria; species Cryphonectria carpinicola. The sequence continues at coordinate 10,033 of JACWRQ010000092.1, read as the reverse complement.
GATGCGGCCCTGCCCGATGCCCTCGGTGATGCTCGACCCTGTCCTGTCGATCAGCTTGCCGCCGGACTGCACGTACGAGTGCAGCACGCTGCCCGGCGGGTCCGCAAGAAAGGACTTGACCCGCCCGCCGCTGATCTCCTTCAGGTACCTCGTGGTGCCCGCCAGCGTGCCGGCGGTGCCCGTGGCGCAGGTAAAGGCATCGACCTTCCCCTTTGTCTGCGCCCAGATCTCGGGGCCCGTGGTCTCGATGTGCGCCTGCCTGTTGGCCGTGTTGTCGAACTGGTTTGTCCACACGGCGTTGCCCGTGCCCAGGCGCTCGGCGTGCCGGCGCGCCTGGTGGTTGTAGTTCTCCGGGTTGTCAAAAGCCACGGCGGGAACGGGGTACACCTCGGCGCCCAGGAGCCGCAGCAGGTCGATCTTGCCCTGTGACTGCGTGTTGGGCATGTAGATGACCAGCTTGTAGCCCAGCGACCTGCACACGTGCGCCAGGCCGATGCCCGTGTTGCCTGCTGTGCCCTCCACCACGGTGCCGCCCGGGTTCAAGAGCCCCTTTCGCTCGGCGTCGCGGACCACGTAGAGCGCCGCGCGGTCCTTGACGCTGCCGCCTGGGTTCATGAACTCGGCCTTGCCTAGGACCTCACAGCCGGTCTGCTCGGAGATGGTGTTGAGACGGATGAGGGGGGTGTTGCCGATGGCTGGAGTCAAAAGAAAGAAGCCGTCAAAGTCAGCGTGGTTTTTTTCTTTCTTTCTTTTTTCTTTCTCTTTACCATTTCCATACACATTGCGGAGTAGTAGGTGTTGGTCTAGAGGACCCTCTTGCTTACCTCCTGTCAGGCCCCTTGCGATGCCTTGCGCCTGGGCGATGCCCATATAGGGCGTCTCGGCCATGCGGCGTGCGCTGCTCGCGAACGAGCGCACCGTCTGGCGTATCATCTTGACGGCTTGTTTGTTGGAGGAGGACGGCTCCAACTATGTCGCGCCCTTTTCTTCTTCTTTTTTTCGTCGGTCACGGCTCTCCGTAGGAAGGGGTGGGTGGTGTGTTTATCGTTGGAGGAAAATGTTTCTTTTTTTGAGGGTATTTGCGATCAAGAGCGACCGCGTGGGGCCGAAAGCGGCGCCGGATCACATCACCAACAGCCGATGTAAATACTTAGTTACTATGTACACTACAGTACTTGGGTACCCTGGCAAGCCTGGACACTGCATTTGCAAAGCAGGCGGTATTACTAATCAACTCATTTCTCGACTTCGTTTCTTGCTTCAATTCAGTCAACTCATCAATCCCTTGTCTCAACTTTTTCCTCTCTACCTTTGCTTCTTTGCAACTTCTTGCTGCCAAATCGGATGCCTTTCTGCAAATTGAAATGCATGCTTGGCCAGACCAGGATTCTCTTGTTCTACTTGGCACAGTTCACACAATGGTCTTGTCCTCGTTTCCATTCTTTGGCGGGCCAGTCTGGCTCAGTCACAATGTGCTTTGTCCTATTGAACAATCGTGGACCTCTTTTTCAAAAACAAATGGCTATAAATATGTCACATTGACAATGCCCTATGCAATCAAATACAGAGAAGACCCCTTTTCCCAAACGTTAAATAGAGGCTTGGTTCCTCGTCCTCTCCAGTCTCCGTCTCACGATGGCGCTTCTCTTCAATCACATTCCCACAGCCTCACCCGGACCCAATCCCAAACAACACTCAAACAGTACACGATCCAAAGAAGAATAAATAAACATGTCAAGGAAGAATCTCAAAGAGTCCACGCTTCCTGGATCTCTCTTTCAGTGGCGAGATGAGCATGGCAACCTGAGGCCACTTGACTCCGGGTACCACGTTCTGCCCAGAAACATCTCCGAGTATATCACCTACCCACACCACTGGCCCGGCAGGACCGCACCAACAGTTGAGGGAACTTTGCCCAAGAAGTCTCGTTCAATGCACTGCAGGATCTGTGACCAGCGTGATGACGCCTGCCCCGGACAGCCCTGCGTCGACGAGTTTCGCCGCATCGTCAGCACCCCCGCCGAGGACATGGTCGAGATCCGTGACGCCGGAATCATGGGAATGGGTGCCTTTGCCAAGGTGCCCATTCCCAAAGGCACGCCGCTGGGTGAGTATCTTGGTGAGTTGCTTCCCGCGAGTATGAACCTGGAGAACGATCTCTTTAGCTTCAGCATCACCAAAAGGGTTCAGTGCACAGCGATGCAGTTTGGCAATTGGACGGTAAGTATTGGTTGATACCCCTCCCCCTCCCCCCTCCCCAAACGAAGCACTCCTTATTGTCCCCCCTCTCACTTATGCATGTTGGTAATTGATCTGTCCGTCCCTGGCACTCCCACCAGGGAGTTTTCAAAGCGTGGAAATCTTTCACCTCGTATTTCTCGTACTCTGCAATGCAATGCTAACTTCGTGTTCAACTCGGGACAGCGCTTCATGAATCATCACTGCAGGCCAAACGTGTCTACCCGATCTACGATGTACGGCCGTCGTTATCACGTAATCTTGTTCCGTGCCGGGCGTGATATTGCTGCAGGTGAGCAGTTGTTTATATCATATGGCTATGGATATTTCGCAAGCGGAAAAACGATGTGCCTCTGCGATGCACGAAAGCGTGCGCACTATCCTCTTAACCAAATGTCTACTACGGAGAACACCGGAGATGAACATGTCTGGACTAGGCCGCATCAGAAGCTGCCGCTGCCGCCACCGCAGAGGGACGAGGAAGAGGAGGAGCCGAAGAAGGAAGGGGAGGAGCCGGAGAAGGAGGAGGAACAAGAACAAGAAGGCAAAGAGGGAGAGGGCGAGGTGGTGGTGGTGGAGGAGGAGGAGGAGGTGGTGTTGCAGCATCCAGTTCACTTTTCCCAGTGGACGCAGACCGAGACACAGCATCTGCAAGACCGTGACAAAACGCCTGCAGTCGAGGAACAGGCGGTCGGAATTTCCAAGTCCTCCTCCAACCCCTCCCCCGAGTGCCCCGCAAAGACCTCGCCCAAGACTTTGCCCAGGTCCTCGTCCAAGACCACCCGCAAGTCCTCCTCCAAGACTAACAAATCCTCCTCCAGCTTGCAGGCGGTCAAAAGGAAAGAGGTGGCTCCTCCCAGGCACCATATGACGCTACGGTCGCACAAGGCGGGCGGCGTCAGGAAGCAGTACCATAAGTACTACAACAGCCGCCTGACCTATTCCGAAAAGGTAGGTGCTTACCTGATGTAAGTGAGCTTTCTTATCATCACGGTTCTGGTCTTGAATCATCCTGCATGAAGGACAGCTCTGTCTCCGTTGTACGAGAGAGAGACGAGGAGCTTGCACTCCCTCCACCCCTTCTTCTTCTCCTTTTTCTTCTTCTTCTTCTTTTTCTTCTTCTTCTTCTTCTTGGTGTTTCTTTCTCTCTTCCTCTTTCACTTCTCAGCATTGAAATGATCGTAAGTAATCATTATGCTTTCATACGTCTCAGATTCCTTGGTATGCTTGAGAGCGATAGTCCACTGCCCATTGCAATAGAATTATCAAAGGTCATTCTGAGTAAATTCTCAAGACTGTATTTGTAGTCTGCCTCAACAATGCTGAACGTCTATAATCTTCATGACCCTCTACAGCTAATATCTCAAAAATATAGAATCAACAAATGAGCTTCCAAAGCCTAGGGGCAGTGCTCTAATGGTAATGCTTGGTCCTCGATGATGCTACTCACGCTCTTGCATATCGGATTTATCTGCTAAATACCTACAAATAATGATAATACAGCCTGGAAAATCGGGTCAGAACAAAAGAGGGCATTTTCGACAAGCCGAGGCTGCGAACCCCTGCATCCATTGCTGTAACGGTGGGCACAGTGGCCTGGAGTGGAGATGCCTCGGTCGGCCTCTCGCCTTGTTCTCCAAAAATCTTTTTAAGTCGTGTTCATAGAGTAGGGATCCAGGGGATTTTTCTAAATGTGGCCTGTCTAGAAGGGGCGCGCGCTTGAACCAGGGGTTCCTCGCAGGAAGGGATATCTCTAGTACTTAGTAGCGATGTCGTCTGAGGTCCCGCTCGCGTCCCGTAACCCCCACTATTTGACTAGCTACAGTACTTAAAAGTAGTGACTGACTACAGTGACTTTAAGTGCCCTAGCAATATCTCTCTGATCAAGTCTTCCTTCCACTTACGTAGTACATATAAGAAGCACAACAGTCGCCCCGCTTCCTCGACAGGTTCCCCTTCTTGTTCGATCCTCCTCCTTTTCCTCGTCCTTTTCCTCGTCCTTTTCCTCCTCCTCCTCCTCCTCCTTATCATCATCAACCACCAGGTCTTGATCATCCTTCTTCGCCCACACCATGCCCGTCGACAAGCTCAAGCCAAATGACCCGCGGGTCCAGTCCGCCACGGCCAACCTGCGCGGGAGGACTTACCACTACCTCCACGGCAAGCCCTCGGGCACCATCAAGGGCACCGTCCTGCTCGTCCACGGCTGGCCCGACCTCTCCTTCGGGTGGCGCTACCAGGTGCCCCTGCTGCTCTCGCTCGGCCTCGAGGTGCTCGTGCCCGACTGTCTCGGCTACGGCGGCACCGACGCACCCCAGGACGTGGCCCTGTACAGCCTCAAGTCGGTCTCTGACGACCTGGCCGAGCTCGTGCAGCAGGTCTGCGGGCCCGACGGCCAGATCATCCTCGGCGGCCATGACTGGGGCGGCATGCTGGTCTGGCGGTTCGCGCTGTGGCACCCGGAGCTTCTCAGGGGCGTCTTCAGCATCTGCACCCCGTACGTGCCCCCCTCGCCCGTCTTCATCGACATCCCAGGCCTGATCGAGAGGCTGCCCAACTTTTCGTACCAGGCGCAGCTCGCCGGGCCCGACGTGGAGCGCGAGATCGGCAGCGACCCGGACAAGATCCGCGGCTGGCTCAAGGGCATGTACGGTGCACAGGGCCCCGCGGGCGAGCGCGTCTTCTCGGTGGACAAGGGCGTCTACTTTGAGAACATCGACAAGATGGGCGACTGTCCACTGCTGAGCGCCGAGGAGGTCGACTTCTACGTGCAGCAGTACGCGAGGAACGGCGTCCGGGGCCCGCTGAACTGGTACCGCACGCGCAAGGTCAACCACGAGGAGGAGCTCGTGCTGCTCAGGGACGGGCAGCAGCCCAAGATCAAGACCCCGTCCCTGATGGTCACCGCGGCCCAGGACGCGGCGCTGCTGCCGGCCATGGCGGCGGGGATGGACCCTTTCTTTGAGAACCTGACCAAGGGCGCAGTCGACGGGACCCACTGGGCGCTGTGGGCGCCGTGGGCGGAGCAGACGAATGCGCAAATTGAGAAGTTTGTTCAGGGTCTGCTGAGTGGTTCGGCTAAGGCGTCGATCTGAGAATGATGTTCTTCCCCCCCCCCCCCCGCACCCCTTTCAGAGGGTAAAATTTCATACTCAAGTCCTGCCTGTACTTGTCACCAAGGGGTTTGTAGCAGGAGACTTGGTCAATCAAAAACCCAAGCAGAGGTAGCCATCTCCACTGCCATCATTATATGAAGTTGTCATCAGATCATGGATTCAAAGTGTGTACTACATAAGTACTCTCTCCTTTAGTGCTGATGTCGAACCTGCCTTTCCTGCATATGCACCTTGCAGATTCATCATGAATGGTAATCCTATCTTATCCATCACTATGAGACGTCTTCTTTCTTGTTACAAAGAACCCATAGAGAGCTCTCAACAATGTTGCATCTCTCTGTATGTTGACTAGTATACCTTGACTCCTCCCCTCTCTTGTGGAGATCATTATCAAAAATGGCACCATGACCAATGCTGAGACTCTGCAAGTCAAGGACTGGAACCCTTTGTTTTCTCTCCCATGCCCCCCAAAGCCGTTGTATGAGTCCTGCTCACTTCAGGGAGAACTTTTGTCCAGAGATCTGTGGAGCCTTTCCAGTTGCCTTCTTATTCGGCTTGCCACACATTGCACAGACTGCCCCCACAACATCATCAGCTCTCACTTCCTTTGACTCTCTTTCAAACACCTGGACAGGGGTTTTCCCAGAGGCTGCTATTATTATTATTATTATTACTACTCACGATCTGCTTGATATGCACACTTGTGGCAATAACTGTGCCCCTGTGTGATCTTGGTTTTGCACTTGGTACAGGAGCTTGCATGAGAGCCTGGTCAGTACTGTGGCCCTGCAGCAACGACTGGTCTTGTGTGTATGTTTGAGGGAATAGAAGAGGGGGGGGGGGTTGTTCTGTCACTCACCTAGAGTATTGAGCATATGGATTCTTGGCATTCTTTGACAACAGCTTGCTCTATCTCCCATAATAGTCGTCAGTCAGTCCAGCTTCCCCTGTTCATGGGCGGCTCCTCGTCCTAGTAGTGGGCTTCTTCATTACCTTTCCAACACCTGACTGGCCCTGTACTGCTGACTTGGACGATGATGCTGATGATGATGCTGCAGCGGGGGATCCATGATACATTTCACTCTTCTTCTTCACCCCTGGAGTGGCGAGGGTTGTCCCCTTGGCCAGTTTCTGGCATTTTGCGCACACCATGATGTGTATACACACAAGGCAAAAAAAAAAAGGGGGGGAATAATACTTGATTCTGTCAAGTTTGAATCAGTATGTGTCCTGAGCTCCAGTTTCTGGTGAAGAAGGCTGAAGTGAAGGCAGGGTGGTCACGTCACAGAAGGGGTGGTGGTGGGTGGCTTGTTTTTTTTTTGAAAGGTTGAAGGTGCTGACGTGAAATGGCACTTGGCTCTAGGCACTAAACAGGGGAGGGAGTCGGGTTCCTCTGCTGACCGCTGCTGCCCGGTGTACTGTATGCACAGCAAGTCAACGAGTGGGTCTGGCCAAACAGGGGTTGGAACTTTCACTTCCACCTTGTCCCTTCTTTTAACTTGACTATTAAACAAACATTCATTCATTTATTTATTTATTTATTTATTCTCTTTCTCTCTTTTACTCTCCCTCCCTCCCTCTCTTATTATTTCTATTTGTATTCTTTTTGGTCAGCAACTTGACCTGTTACGATTTAATGTTGATGATATTCATTCAATAGCCTTCGTTCAATTCCTGACAATTGTCCCTTCTGGGATTCACATCTTATTGTATTGCTCTCTCGTAGGTTTGTACTATATAATCTTACAGGTAGACCTTTTTCAAAATTACAGCCATAATGTCTCAAGACACTCGGCCTGATCGATTCTCTATGCCGGCTGATTACTTACTTAAATACACAGTCCAACTCAATCACTACAGAGCTACTACCAACGGCTTTGCAGAATTCCAGAGCAGCCTCTTCAACCAGGACATTCAGTCTGATCCAGCTGAAAGTAGTAACATATAACCAGCTCGGCAGTGAGAGACTTACTTCTCTCTCTCTCTCTCTCTCTATCTTCCTCACTCATACAACATAGCCATCATGGCTTCCATAACTGGAGAAAATGTCTCTGTTGTTTCTTCAGAGTTTGCCATTGCATTTGATATTGATGGTGTCCTGGTCAGAGGCAAACAGCCAATCCCCAGTGTTGAACCCGCCCTCGACATGCTACGGATCCACTCGGTTCCGTTCATCCTGCTCACCAACGGCGGCGGGCTTACTGAACTCGATCATGCGGAGCGGGTGTCTACGCGTGTCAGCGTGTCCATTCGCGAGGACCAGTTCGTCCAGTCTCACACCCCTTTCAAGCAGTTTGTCGACCAGTACAAGGCCAAGTATGTTCTTGTCCTTGGTGGCCATGGCGACCAGATCAGGAATGTGGCTATGGCCTACGGATTTGACCCGAACTATGTCATCACCAGCAGTGATCTGGTCAAGCACTTCCCCAGCATCCACCCGTTCCCAGAGATGACCCAGCAGTCTCATTTCCTGCACGGTAAGCCCAACGACAAATTTTCCGATCAGCCCCTCATCTCGGCCATCTTTGTGTTCTCGTCTCCTAGAGACTGGTGCCTTGACCTGCAGCTGTGTCTAGACCTCCTCCTGTCCGAGGGCGGCCGCCTGGGCACCCGGTCCATCAAGAACGGTAACACGGCTCTGGACAATGCAGGCTACCAGCAAGACGGACAGCCCACCTTGTACTTCTGCAATCCCGACCTCGAGTGGGCCACCGGCCACTCCCAGCCCCGTCTGGCCCAGGGCGCCTTCCGTGCTGCGCTAGAGGGCCTCTGGTCGGGAATCACCCAGGGCAGAGCCCAGCTACAGGTCTGGACCTGCGGCAAGCCCACAGAGACCACCTACGAGTACGCCGAGGCCGCGATCCAGCGCTCCCACGCCAGGCTCCGACCCCAGGCGGCCACAGGGGTGCGAACAGTCTACATGGTCGGTGACAACCCCGAGAGCGATATTCAGGGGGCCCTGCTGGCCAACAGGGCCCACGGCACCCACCCTGAGTGGCGCAGCGTGCTGGTCAAGTCTGGAGTTTACAAGGCTGATTCCCCGCCTAGGTTCGAGCCTACTGTGATCAGGGATGATGTCTGGGAGGCTGTTCGCTGGGTGATCCAGCAGGAGCGAGGCCTGGACATTGGTCCTTTGTTGGAAAAGCCAGGTGTTGGACCTCCTCACTGAGGAGGAAAGCCTTTTCTTGGGTAAGTATTAAGTGCCAATTTCGGAAATAGGGGCCGAGACACACACACACACATACACACACAGAATGTGGTGTGGCAGTTGAACATCTTGACCTTACCACTCTTTGAAGTCTTGATATAACAGTCTCCCCCAAACCCTCTGGAGACCTGAAGAAGTCCTCCCAGGAGAGGTAGCGCTAATTACCCTGAGTGTGCGATTTGCGCAGACTGATTGCAGAGATTTGGATCCCCATCACACAATACATGATATGACAACCTGTCCCTTTTTACACTGCTAGGAGCGATAACGTAGATTAAGTAAGTACTTACCTAAAAATGCAACTTCACCCCTTTCTCAGTCGTATTTTTCCAATGCCGTGTTGCGCGAGTCCTGTCTAAGTTATACAGCCCCTATCATTTCCAGCTTGCACTGCGGATGGATGGCAATTCTTCCAGTGCCGCATACTTGTAATCTAATTAATGTACTTTGAAATTATTCGGACTCAGTTACATTCTCAACCTTGTCGTTCTATGCTAGCTTATTATATTAATCTATTTCTAAAGAAGAAGAAGAAGAAGAGAGAGAGAGAGAGAGAGAGAGAGAAAACAAGGGCCCAAATGGAATAGTTTTGCTCTTTCCGGTCTATGCTTCTTTTACTTTTTCTTTTTTGTTTTGTACTTTTTATTCTTTCTCTATCCCTTATTACATGTGTTTTTCCTTTTTATTTCTTTTTTTATTAAGAAAAAAACTTTTTACCTACTTACTTCTTTCATCTTTTCTCTGCTACACTCTTCTATTCCCATTCGTTAGCCTGTAGACAACCTGTCAGCCATAGCCGCGAGTTCTTATATGGTTACTTATATGCAAGTGGGGGTTTCAATGACGACTTATAGACTACAGACCGTTTAAGTATAATACTTGGTGTGGCGGGTGGGAGCAGGCTAGTATCATAATATCTTGCGGTGCCTCTAACCAAGTCCGTGAACCACCAGACAATGCTTATTGGCGACGACGCAGCCGCATAGGATAAGAATGATTAGCGTGACGCACCCGAGATACCAAGGGATGTCTAAGTTCTTAATAAGGGTCTCGTTCCAGTCTGTGACGTTACCGTGCATGCCCATTGCCCTTGCAGGCATTTAATTCCTGTGAGAATACTTACCAAGCAGAGTTTCTTGATCCGAGGACGGGCGTAAGAATGGGAGGGTTCAGTGCTGTCTACAAAGCATTCATCACGATCCACAACATGACAACGACATGACGACTGTTGGCTCCCACTTCTTCTTCTGTTGATCTTTTGCGTCGATTCTCCAGCCTAAGGTTATCATTCAAGAACTTCCGAGACTTCCAGCGCTTGATCCCCGCCCTCCTTGGGCAGTTGTCTTCCTCTGGGCCGTCATTACTTAATACCATAATTACCGCACAGCATCACATCACACCCTCCACCCCCCCACCCCCCCCCCCCCCCCCCCCCCCCCCCCCCCCCCCCCCCCCCCTCCCCCCCCCCCCC